>CP135579.1:13668641-13694484 GCA_032401905.1 Swietenia macrophylla | reverse complement strand
ATATTTAGTTAAAAACAAATATTTTTTGTGCCCGTATCCTACGATAATATATTGTAAAAAAATTATTAGGTCATTCATATAAATATATATAGATATATTTATATATATATAAAGAATAGAAAAAGTTCTCTTAGAAAGAAATTTATTAGTTTTCTTGAGATTCTTTTTTATTCTTCTTTTACATTACTAACTATAAAACTCTATTTGTAGTAAAAAAAAAAAAGGAAGTAACATGTATTTTACAAGTGATCTTATTGATATTTAATATTTAATAATTAAGACAATGCTTTTTGGGAGATGAATTCACGGATCACAATATAATAGGAATAGTAAAAATATTATATTATCGGTTATTAACATGTAGGTCCCAATGTTTTTGAGAAATTACAAAAACAACATTGTGTTATTTGTAGTAACATGCGCGTCCTTGTTGTGCGTTGTCATTTTTTGTTAATAAAGTTAAGCCATTTATTGGTTACGCACCAACACCCATAAAATTAGAAAAAGAATATATACATTTATATTCCAGATATCCAAAAGTTCTTTTAATAGAATCTCTTTCTTCATTTCTTTCTTTTCCTCTGTTTTTCTGTTTCTTCCTTCTCTCGTTCTTCCTTTTTTCTCCCGAAATCCAAAAAAGTACATGACTGGACAACCGAGTGGCCGGTTGATTGTATATGCGCAGTCAAAAAGAAGCAAGAGGATCCTACAGGGGAAGAACGACGGTAGATAAAGTCCAGTACTTTCATGACTTATATTTTTATCCACATGATGGCGCAGATTCTAATCACGTTTTAGAACATGTAGTGGTAGTTATTTTCTTTCTTGTGATTGTTGGACACTTTACTTCTGGTTGCATTGCAAAAGGCATGCAGATCATCCACACGACATGAGATCGAATTCCATGGATATTGAGATTGTTGAGGCACACTTAAAAGTGTAATTAAAATATGGAGATTGACAAAGAATGAATAAAACCACACGACACACAAAAATAAAATAATTTAATGTGGTTCTCGCCAGATAAGACTACATCCACGGCAAAGAGAAAAATATACTATAATTAGTTAACAAAAATTATAAGAATACAAACACTAATTAAAAAAAAATTTAAATCACCCAGCATTTTTAAATCACTTTTCTCCGTGTCTTTATAGCAAGTTAACTCCTTCCTTAATTTAACTTAAATTACTTTACACCTTGAATAAGTTTGCTCCTTTAGTAAACTAGTATTATGAAATAGGGTAGGAAATTTTCTTAAATAAGGATACAAATTTATCTTGAAAAAGGAGCCAAATTTTCCAGCAATCTCTAACTTAGCGAGTTTTTCAACCGAGCGACAAATTATGATGAAAATATAGCCCGCCGTATTGCATATATCCAACCATACCTTCATCTTGGCAAATAAACTTTCACCCTTTGGAAACCAACCATGTCTCACCTTGGTGCAAACAAGCTTTGCCCATTTGGGAACAATTGGAACGCAAAAATGTATATACCACCCCTACCTCAATATTCTCTTCACCAAGATTAACACTCAGAGAATTTTATCATGAGAATTACTATCTTTTTTGTGTCAAATTTTCCGTTACCTAATCTCTCCAATTTGTAATCAAGAGCTCTAATACCACTGTTGAGATGCATGCGAAAGCTTAATTAAAAGTATATTTATTCCTGCATGAAAAAAAAAAACTATACAGGAATGAAGATGGGAAGAAAAACAAGTGACTTACATTAGTTTTTAGGATATAGAAAAGCATAAAAAAACCACATAAAACGAGTGGAGAGAAAGAAAGAAGCAAGAGGAGAGAAGAGGCTATAGGAATAACAAGTGTTATTTCCTCCTTTTATCTTTTTTTTTTTAACTCACTAGCTTAGACCCTTTAATTTTTTTTTCTTGGTGGAAAGTTAAGAACGTTATTTTTTAATGTTGTGAGCCTTTAATACTGTCTAATAAAAAATATTTGATTATAATTCTATTATTTGACGTAGTAAAAATTGAGTTTGGTTTACAATTTTATAATTTTTCTCAATGTAGAGTTTTAACATTAATTTTTTTTTGTGGTTATTTAATTTTATGGTATTTTATTTTTGTGCTAATTATTGTGATGCACAATCCTATTTTTATGACACAAAAAGAAAAAAGAATTATTTCGCAAACATTTTTTTTAGTAGTTCCTTCCCAACAGAGATGCAGTTTGTTGAGCTTCTAATTGCTGCTTCTCCAACTTTGCAAGACAGAATCACTTTATTCACGTTCGAGTGTTCTTCATTCCATGTTACCAAGAGCAAAAGTGCGTGTTAAATCAGACGATGTTCGTGCACGGAACTTCTTTAGCATCTCTGCCGCCTTGTGATTGCACTTTCCATTCTTCATGCATTGTTGAGTACATGCAGCGACAAACAAATGCCCTTTTATGTAGAGAGTTTCTAATGTTTCCTTCTGACTGTTGATTGTTCTTTTGACTTTTGTTTTATTATTTTCCATTGTTTTTCTATTTTAGATAAAGGAAAGAAGAAAGAGTTTAATAGTGTTAGAGTTAAAAATATAAAATAATTTATTATGTTTAGTTTTATTAGAGTATGATTTCTTATTAGATTAGTACCATATTTTTAATTTATTTTAGTTTCTCTTTTACTTCTATGTAACAGCATGCTCTACTTAATCACACGCTTCTTAGTACTTGATTAAATATAAATTTTCTCTTATGAATATCCACTTTTTATGTAATTTGGATAGACCTAGATGCATGCTACGAGAAAGTGTTGGACGTCACGATCTTATCATGTTAATATAGATAATTTAGTAGGATTATTCAACTAATAAAAGTAGATAGATTTATTTATTGATAATGGATGAAAAATATCAAAAATGAGTATTACTTTCAATTAATATAGTGAGAGAAATTTACGAAATTTATTTTTAATCTTTTTTATCTACTACTAATGATTGAATCTCTTTTTTTTTATTAATTGGATAGTTTTACCATATCATCTATATTAAAATGATAGGATCGTCCCACCTAAAATTTTTTCATATATTATTGCACATGCAAAATCAGAAGTAATCTAACTACTTATTTATATTCTTACAAACAAAGATATATTTACCATCTTTTATTCATATTATGTGCCCTACATACATACATACATACATATACATATATACATACATACATATATATGGCACATAATATGTAACTTATATCTATAAAACTCTTAAAAGGAATGCATTAGTATTGGACAAAAAAGGCTGGAGAATTCAAATAATAGATTAGACTAATCAGTTTGGTTTGATTTAAATTTAATTTAAGATTAGTTCTATATGTCATAATACTGTTTGTTTTTTTAATCTAAAACTAAACAATAATAAGTTTAGTTTTAATTTTAGATAATTGGTTGTATTTATTAATTATAATTTAGTTATTTACCTTTAAATAAAATAAAATTTAAAAATTTTAATTTTAATTTTAATTTAATTTTACAAAAATTAAATATAACTATTAACTGATCTAAATTGAACCACTCAATTTTTTTTATTCTATTTGATTCATATCTTATATATATTAGAATTAGATTCAATGCTAAAATTTAAGAACTAATTTTTTTTTCAGTCCAAACCAAATCAAACTATGTGCACCCCTAGAATATATTATTAATTATTTTAGTACACATAAGTTTTTTACTATTTAATTTCTTTTAAGGGGTTTTATTTTAATTAAGATTCATAAAAACTAATTTATTTATGCAATGACAAATGCAAGTTTTAATAAACACCAAGGGCAAGAAAGTCAAAATCTTGTGTACACTGCAACAAAATTACACTTACACAATAGTTTATAATATAAGCCTTGCCTTGCAATCTAAAAGATTCATTTTTAGCAAGTATTTATCAATTATAATTAATTTATTCAATTAATTAAAATAATATACTGTAGAGTAAGTAAATAAAGGAGATAAACAATTTTAATATGGTTAAAATTTTTCAATCTTATATCTATGAGACCATACCTATAAAAATAATATACTAAAATATCAAACGATATAAAAATCATCTTAAACTAAACTAAGAACTTTCTCTTTATATTGTTGTCATGGTGTTGAATTTTTTTTGGTGAATTTGTTCAACAAAATCTCCTCGCTTGATATATCAAAATCCCTTTTACTTAATGAGATTCCCTCACTTTGATGATGTTGATATTCCTTCAACAAATTTAGTAGGATTCCCTTGTTTAATGTCATTGAATTCCCTTCAACTAGCACAAATTCTTCTCCCAAAGAATGACTTGTTCATCTCCCAAGAAATAATATCAAAATGTCTTTAAAATATTTAATTAAATACTCTCTAAGTTAACAAAAAGCCATACTCATAATTTTCACTAAATTATTTTCACTTTAAAATACAGAAAAAACATAAATAACTTGAAAAAAAAATAAAACAAGAAGAAGGAGAATAAAATCACGCACAAATGCTATCTCTATGACGTCTCCAAACTTGCCTCTATTCTAAAAATAAGCACTTATTTGTAGTGAAACAATAAGCCTTGTTTGGAGAAAATTTGTATTTCCTAAAGTCATAAAGGAATAAAACTTCCTAAACAATAAAAATTTTGTTTTTTTAACTAAAACTCTTGTTTTCTCAATAATTCTTCCTTTTTTTTTTTTTTTTTTTGAGTTATACAATGGTCAATATAAGTTTTTTAATTATTCTGAAAATCTATATTTACCTAAAATAAAAAGTAACTTGAATTCTGCATGCATGAAGAATAAAATTTGAATGTCTAAAAGTTACTCAATTAGTTACAACAAAAATGTGTAATAAAAATATTTCTAGAAAATTGTCACACGCTCTTTCTCTAGCCCGTGCAGTACATGTGGAGTAGGGTATATTTGAGGGTTAACTTTACACAACTCGCATGCTACTAGTTTCAACCTGCCCATTCTTTCATTTTGCGCACATGCAATTAGAGCTGCATTCATTATTTGCACCTCTACTAACATGGTTAAGAAAAAAAGGATATGACAAATCACTCTCGCCAAAAATCATGCATGCCTACGTGTATGGACAATCTTCTTAGATCTTAACCGGATCAGTTGCTACTATTGAGATTCCACCCTGCTCATCTTCCTACCGTAAAAGATCATTTACTGTGAAGACATGTCCATTGTGCAAGTATTGTGGCGATAGCTTGAGTGGAGAGACACCCTTCATCATCTCTCTTAGTTGAGCGAGCTCCTTTCGATTTGTCACTTTAGTATATAATTCTCTCAAGTATCAACAAGACTACATAAAAAGTCTCACGTAAGCACTGATAAGACCACATAGAGAGTCTCACTTAAGCATTGATAACAATTGTCACTGGCTTTTTCTCCGACCCGTATGACACTCGTCATATGGGGTGTATACGGGGATCAATTTTACACAACTCGCATGCTACTAGTATCGACCTGTCTTGGTCTCATTAAGAGGACGGCTTTCGTCCTAGACGAGTTGTACGTCAGAAATGGCCAAATCTCTCTTTACCCTGTACATATAGAAATAAAGCTACATTTGTTATTTGTACCTCAACTAGTATTCTTGAAAATAAAGGTTGACAACTTTGAAACCCTAACACAATCTACGACCAATATGATTCTATGTGTGTACCCTATAACTTTCTACAACTTCTGTATTGCTACTATATACTGTTCTTCGTTATACGTCTAATGAATTTTGCACATAAATTACCAGCTCAAATATTAATGTACAGATTTCCTAGCACTTGGTGATCATTCTTCTGTAACAGCTTCTTCACTGTTTATACGAGTCTTTTCCTTCTAATTCAAGCTGTTGGATTCTCTGATGCAGCCTTCTCCGGTGACCGTGTATCTTCGAAGGACCATGTCCTAATATAGCATGCGCAATAATTGGACCAAGAATGTTATACATCTGTCATTCAGAACATAAAGAAACTAATTCTATTAGTATCATCCTATCAAAAGTAGATTTATAGTTAGTTTCATCAACAAAATAAGTCCGTTCAAAACCAAGGCACAAGCCCGATAATCCTTTCAATAGCAGGGAGTAAATTTTTTTCCCATTTGCCTCATCTCATACCAGACTGCGGCAAATCACCAGGAAAGGATGAGAACAAAGAAAACTTGCTTAATAAATCATATAGTCCCAACAATCACTAGGTTTCGATAATACAAGTAAAAATTTTCATTTTGTCTTCTCTCCATGCTCAGGCATCTGAACGGAGGATGATGTAAATAACTATGAAACAAGAAATATCATGTGCTCCAAGGATGTTATTTTTCAAATGTTTACCATCTCCTTACTCAAATTAAGATAGTACAGAGCATTTATCATGAGAAAAATATTTTAAATGCAGAGGATTAACTTTAGGTAGATGGTCTTGAGTTGAGTGTTTATAATCCAGTAACCTACTATTAACAGGCTCTTGAATTTCACAAGGTAAAAAAAATTATTCCAATCCATCTAATGTCTTAAGCCAAAGTGAGAGTCGACTCCATACAACTGAATCATCAAAAAAGTTCTTAAAATGATAATTAAAAAAACAAAATGGTCCTTTTGTTTGACATTTTTCATTCTGAAATACTTTAAATCGCAAAAGATAGACAGATGGAAGCAGACTAATTGCTACACTATAATGAAATACCTGCAAAAAGCTTTTTCAAATTTTCTCGACCAGAGCGATATCGTAAAACTGGTGCCACTACGTAAGTAGGATCTACCTTTTGGAGAGGTGGCTACATGATAGAGAGAACCGGTTAGAGCAGCTGGGATCACGGCGGCAACTACCTGAGCAAATGGGACCAATGGTCCCAAATTCCAAATGCAACTCCAAGACAGCATGAATAGATTAAAAGTTATTGCCAAAAGAGAACTTTGTACTTACAACATAAATTCCTTTTTTGTGTATAATTTGATACCTTGAATTAAAATATAAATTATTTACGGATAAAAATTTTTAATATAAAATTTAAATTACAACGTAACATGTGATGTGATAATATTATTGAACAAAAATATAAGACTAATATAATTAATAACTATAATAATTTACTAATTTTACATTTTTTTTAACTAATACTATTATAAAATATTAATTTGTATTAAAAAAATTGAGAAATGCTAAACATTTTAAATTTGAATTTCAATTTTTTTATCTTAAGTGATGTGGTGGACTATATATCTTCTTAATTTTTTAAAATTATATAATTCATTTAACCACCATTCAAGAAATGTCCTATCATTTGTTAAAATTATATTATTATTGAAAATGATTCTTAACACAATATCAAAGTTCGATTTACAATCTCAAAATAAGACTAAATGAATACATAAACAAGCTTTCAACAAGCAATAATAGCATACATGTTTCTACTTTCTAGTCAAAGCCTAAACTCAAAAATGGTTTGATTTGACATGGTACAGAAAAGTGCAACGTTTTTAACAGACCATATTTGAGCCGAGTGGTCCTCAATTGGAAGGGCAAAGAGAATGATCAAATGAGCCCAAATTTCCTTTTCAAATTAGATGCCTGTTGCACTTAAGTTGACTGCCCTTTGAGCTTGTAAATAATTCTAGTTCTAGGAACACGTTGTGAAGCTTGAATTGCACAAAATCGTGCTCAACAATTACATTGACTGATAATAATATTTCACTTACAAATTTATTCGAACAATAAAAAGTGTACAAAAAACAAATCAATCAATAATTAATTAATACAATAAATTAACATGATTTTTTATTTATTTATTTTCTTTTACTCTTTCAACTATTTTATTACATTAGTTAATATAGTTAAAGTGGTATAACAAATTTGTATGTACAATATTGCTTTATGATAAAATTATTAAAATATAGTAATGGCACAATTTCCTCAAAAAACAAAGGCCTGAACAGACCCACCTCTACATGTTTAGACAGTAATTCAAAGCTTGATTAGCATAATACACTCAGTGATGACTGTTTAGAATTTAGTAGAAAATATAAAATTAGAACATAATTCGAAATAAATAGACAAATAGAGTTAGAAAAACATTTCCCATTTAAGAATTCTTCATGTGGGAATTCTCCATCTCCCTCCCCATTCCACCGAATTTGTTGGATAGGGTGAGAAAATGACGTTAACATATAGAAATTAGGGTGGGATGGGGAAGCATCCCAGCCTATTCTCGGCCCCCACTCTATTGTCATCCTTAATTAAACATGTTCCGACTATTCATCCATTATTAATCATCCATCGAGAGATAAGATTAAGCCAAACTAGATAATCTCCAGATTGGAATAACAAACACTGACAATTTCCGAAGCTAGAAACTCAGCTTCATTGAATTTTACACAACCTACACATTAACGGGATTTACCTGATCTTTATGTTGTCAAAACATGTTTGCAGGTTGTATATGGCAGTAACCCTGGCCTATTAGATTTATTGGATTCAATCTTCTAACTGGGAGATAATGCTGACAAAAACTTGGTAGCCTTGTGACATATCAGAAAGAAGACAGTACTAATTCTTGGCATGGCATGTTGCCATCAAACCTGCATATATATGCATGACAATAATTAACATGTTTATGATCAAATCTGCCGTCAATTCTTTATCTTTGATAAATAGCTTTTTTGTTTTAAGATGAGTTGGAAATCATCCACATATGTAAATGTGTTGAGCAGGTGAAACAGAACGGGAAATGACAAAAGATGAACAAACAAAATTCAATTGCTATTCTTATCTAGGAATTCCTTAAAATGAACATCTACAAAAGATGAACAAACAAAATTCAATTGTTATTCTTCTCTAGGAATTGCTTAAAATGAACATCTACTTCATGCAACGAGTGGATAGTGGTTTACCATCACAAATTCCCTCTAAACCATGCACAAACAACAATTATACCCAAAAAAAAAAACCAGTAAATAAAGTTAAACAATGCCACGAGAGAGAAATTCACTGCTTTGATTAACACAATATTCTGTCATAATTGGACTGATTCTGTTCTTATTACTTGGGTTTGGAAAACACTGTAGATGGACTTCCTATCTATAAATGAAGTTGAAGATACATATTATGTAGTGCTTTATGGAGGGGCTTTCATTGGAAATCCATTACTTGAATGTCTAACCACCAAAATAACACAGAGTTTAGCTTTTCAAATCATATCTACCAGTTTCAAGTATGTATTATTCCGCTTGGACATTTTAGTCCAAAATAAACATTTTTTATAGCACAATTGTCCCTAAATTATCAACCTTTTTCCAGCCACTTTTCACGTTCAACAAATGGAGGTCTCTCTCTCTCTCTCCAAATTTTCATAAGAATATCAGTTTATCTCTACTCCACTAGCTATCCTCATTTTAAGTAAATGAAGACCAGCAATAGCAGGCTCACGTTGCCTCCCTCTTTTTATATTATTTTATTGAGAATATTAATTTTCGTTTTCAACACTTTCAACAACTGGAAGCATCTGTGATACTGGCCTCCTCTTCTCTATCTCTATTAATTTGCTTTTGTGTTGGCACAAATATATGTGTAAGAAGTGCAGCAATGCAAAATTTCAAATGAACGAAATTTATCTTGTGAATTGAAACTAGAAAATTAAGATAGGTAATGATAACAAAAAAGAGGAAACTTTTGTTGATGCAATATTGAGAAGTTAATACAAAGTAAGAAAGACAGAGAAGCTTCGCACTACTATTCACTAATTGATGAATAGAAAGGAGAAGCTAAGACTAAAAGTACGACTATGAATATTTACACATGAGCTTAAACTATCACTAACCAAAAGATATTGGGGTATTAACAAATTATATCCTGAGTTTTAAGTAGTTATTTTGCGATATTAATCTGCAAAAGTTTGGTTTATGTTATTATGATTAAGTAATGTGGGGTCTTTGTTTGACAAGGAAAACTGGTATTTTCTTCGATCTAATCTCTTTCTTTTTGGGTTTTCTTTTCCTCCCTCCTCGTTTCCTTTTCTCCATCTTACTTTTCTTCTCTTATTCAGCATCAATTGGCATCGGAGCCCATTTTTGATCCTACCCTCGTTATCTTTGGGCTCTGTCATCCAATTTTCCTTTATCGATTTATGTCCCTCTCTCTACTGATAAAACCTACGCATTTTTAACTTCCTTTCTAGTCAACATTTCCTAAGGTGTTATTTTTCTTGTTGTATCACCTTTCTGATTGTATCCAAGAAAGGGGAAAAAAAAAAGTTCAAAATTTACACATCTCAAGTGCTTAATAATGGAGATTGTTACGGACCAGGTTTATGCATCATTAGCTTAAGCCAGAACTAGAAGTTATTACTTTAATAGATTAGTCTACAGATCCTAGGATGTTTTTGGTCTAGTTATTGATTATTACTTGGTATGTAGTATCGGGATTTTGTCTTCCATGTATGTGGCAAAGTGATTGGCTCCAGTTGGACTTGATCCAGTATGAGCAGAGTTAGAAGGTGAGCATAGTAAAGATACTAGAAGAATCGATGCAACACCAAGTTGATTTTACTTTGCTCATCCCTTGTTGTGGGGCCCATCAGATCATGATAGCCAACTTAATGTTACTGCTGAACAGCAACCATTGTGTTTGCTCAACCTTGGCCCAATTAAATTTTGGAGTTACTTCATCCATTGCAAATAAGATGTTAAGGCTGCGCTCGCCCAAGTCATGAGACCAGCAAGGATAAATATCTTGGTCGGGCTGATGAGCCTACATCTGAAGAAAAAAAGTTGCCAGATACTCACATTTATACCCATGCAATGTCATTATGGCTCCACAAAAGTATATTGGAGCTCCTCAAACTCTCTTTGCATTGATTGCCAAAATTTACTAGAAAGAAACCACTAAACTGACTTTGAGTGTCAGAAGGTTTTTGTCAGAAACAAATTTGACAACCCAGACTTTGTGGTGGGTGCAAACAGGGAGATCAGACATGGTCCAAGAAGAGCTCAATTTATAATTGGCTCTGAGCACATTACAAACAGAAACTCAATTCCCTTGATAAAATCTATTATGAACTGCATTCGAGGAACGAAGCAGAATATTGGTGGAGTTGGACCTGGGCCTGAGGAGACCAAAAAGACAAATCTTACTAGGCCAGCCCAAGTATCAACGAGACCGCCAGTCCACCCAGTACAAGAGAGAAGAAAGAAGACGGGGACAAGTGAAGACAAGAAGGGCAATAGAAGAAATGGAGGCTAATGTGGTGATGTCATGGGGAGAAGTTGGTTAGAGAATATTGTGTGGGGAAAGGTATTGGTCTGGGTAAATTGTGAGGGAGTGGGATCTTGGTGATTATCTTGTACTGGCGAAAGATTGTAAGGAAGGGCCCGGGGGCGGGGGTTTTGGGTGCGCGTGGAAATTCCCAACATTTGCTGGCGGCTTGGTTGGCTCAAGTGATTTTTCTTATTTTTCTTTGTCTTCCAGAACAATGTTTCACGATCTGTTAGTAATAAAATTTATAGTCTTTCTTTCCATCCCTTTTATTTTTTAATTTCATTGAATTACTTTTTCGTTGTTGGTTGAATGGGTGGCATGTTGTATCAATTGGTCCGACGTACCAAATACTACTGAGGGGAAATGGCCACAACTAGAATGGAGACAAGGGTTGATGATTTTGAAAAAAATACAGGAAGGTTGGAAGGAGAAGGGCTTAAGAAGGGATGTTGAACTTCTATCATCTAGATTACAAAATATAGGAGAGGATTTAGATGAGATCAAAAATCAATTTAAGGCTGTTGAGATTCCCAACGTTTGCTGGAGGCTTGGTTGGCTTCAGTGATTTTTCTTATTTTTCTTTGTTTTCCAGAACAATGTTTCACAATCTATTAGTAATAAAATTTATAGTCTTTCTTTCCATCCCTTTTATTTGTTAATTTCATTGAATTACCTTTTTGTTGTTGGTCGAATGGGTGGCATGTTGTATCAATTGGTCCGACGTACCAAATACTACTGAGGGGAAATGGCCACAACTAGAATGGAGACAAGGGTTGATAATTTTGAAAAAAATACAGGAAGGTTGGAAGGAGAAGGGCTTAAGAAGAGCTTAAGAAGGGATGTTGAACTTCTGTCGTCTAGATTACAAAATATAGGAGAGGATTTAGATGAGATCAAAAATCAATTTAAGGCTGTTGAGAATTTGAAATCAGAAGTTAGAGGCTATGGATGAATTTCATAACTATATGATGAAATGGATGAAGGGAAAAAACCCAGTTGAGAAGGAGAAACTCTCCGAAACATGGGAGACAGGTATTACAAAAGAACGGGTCATGAATCGAACTGTATTTTCTACCGTGGGTGACCGCGAGAAGTTTAATACCATATGTGAGGATGAAAATGAGAGACGGATGATGCTTAAAAGAGTAAAGCTTCCATTCTTTGATGGAACAGATCCTATAGGTAGGTGACAAAAGCAAAGCAATTTTTTGGGATACACCAAACGAGAGCAGAAATGAAAATTCCATTAGCAATGGTCGGTATGGAAGGCACGACGATATACTGGTTTCGTTGGTTAAGAAAGAAAGTTTTGGAGTTAAATTGCGAGATCCTTACTAATGAGATGTTCAAAAGGTTTTGTGATAGAAACAGCGCAAATTCGTTTAAGTTTTTCGTAGCTTTGAAGCAAGAAGGGTCAATTGATGAATATGTAGAACAATTTGAAAGGTTGGCCTCTCATGTTAATGATTTACCAGAGGAACAATACTTGGGATACTTTCTGAATGGATTGAAAGAAAATCTGTGAAGCAGAGTAAGTTTTCGAACCCAAAAATTTTATGAGAGCTATTGACTCGGCAAGGATGTTGGAAGAAGAAATATCAAGGGAAGTGAGAATGCAAAAGTCCGACTTGTAAAGGGGGATGATAACACCAAGACGAGGGAGAGCTGGGCAGTTCAAGTTAAACTCTCAAAGCTCCATTAAGATCTATTTGGTTGGGAATTGGGTCCAAATCAAATGGGATATAAGTTGGAGCAAGCTTTGGCAAGTCGAGTCGATTTCAACCCGCACCTTTTTCAAGCTCTCATAAAGCAGCTTAAGGACATTCCATTTCTGACTCAATGAGTGTAACGAATTCAAAGACGGAATTTGCAAGATTTATCAATTGAGGAAACGTTAAAAACAACCAACATGGTGGGTGAAATTTGTTATTTCAAGAGTATGTGGAGAAACGAGAGAAAAGGTTGTGCTTCAGGTGTGATCAACCATACACACCCATGCATAAACTTCCAGTGAAATCCTTGAAAGTCACAATTTTAACAGATTTGAGTTATCGAAAGTTGAAGAAGATGAAGCTGCTGAAGTTTTAGTGGAGGTCGAACCGACAATGGTTGTGGAACCAAAGCATCCGGAGATGGAGCTACCAATTTATTTGATTTGGGGAATTTCTTGACTCCAAACTATGAAATTAATGGGTAGAATTTGTGGTACAACTTGTAGTAATGATTGATAGTGGGGCTAGTCACAATTTCGTTTCTAACGCTTTGGTGGAGAAATTGGGGTTGAAAGCAGTAGAGACACCTCAATTTGGAGTGTGTTTAGGAGATAATCATAGGTCAGTGTCTAAAGGTATATGTGAAGGGTTAGATTTAGATTTAGGTGATATAAGATTGATGGGTATTTATTTGGTCGAGGGGGAGTGGATTTAATCTTGGGAGTTTTATGGTTGGAAAAGCTAGGGGAAGTAAAAGTGGGCTGGGGAAAAATGACTATGAAGCTTCAATGGAGAAGTGAAGAAGTCATAATTAAAAGTGATCTTTCTTTGCGTAGGTCACCTATGTCATTTAAGTCTCTATTAAAAATAACAAATGGCGAATTTTATGGAGTGCTACTCTGGAATTTGATGGACAAGCAAGAAGAAATTTAAGAACATGGTCTCAGTTGTGGACCAAAAAAAGAGCTCGAATTATTGCTGGGTAAATTTAAAAAGGGTTTCAGGAGCTTAAGTTGATGCCCCTTAGAAGAGAAACAAATCATGCCATTGTAACTAAAGAGGGGGAAAAATCAGTAAGGGCTAGACCTTTCTAATATGCCCACTGTCAAAAAGATGAGATTGAGATGTTAATGAAAGAGATGATATTGATAGGGGTTATACAACCAAGTAGTTCTCCGTATTCAAGTCCAATAATTTTGGCCAAGAAGGATGGAAGTTGGAGGTTTTGTGTGGACTACAAAGCTTTGAATAATATCACAGTGCTTGATAAGTATCCTATATCAGTGATTGAGGAGCTCCTTGAAGAAATACATGCGGCACAATTTTTTTTCAAAAATTGTGATATGACTTAGAGGATGTCTATATATCGGGAAGAGAGAATGGAGCACCTAATTCTTTATCAAGGTTTCAAGAAGAAGGTATTTTAGTAATAATTCTATTCCATTTTGGACTAAAGAGGAGCAGTTAGAAATAGTACTCTAGAAAAACCGCAAGGTAGCTAAAATTGTTCAAATCATCAAAACAGATCCACTGGCACATACAAATTTTAAATTGTGGGGTATACAACTATTGTACAAGCAATGTTTGGTGATACTAGCTAACTCTAAGTGGGTACAATGTTTATGCAAGAGTTTCACGCTACTCCCATAAGAGGTCATTCAGGAGCTTTTAGGACCTATAGGCAAATAGTTGAAAATGTATACTGGATAGATATGAAGAAAGACATTTACTGTTTCGCAACAGAATGTAATGTTTGTCAACAACAAAAGCACTAGACAACTTCACTTGCAGGTTTGCTACAGCCATTAACTCAAAAGTTCCTGAAGCTATTTGGGAAGATATAGCTGTGGACTTCATAATGATGTTGCCCAAATCAAAGGGATTCGATGTGATCATAATAGCAGGGATAGATTATCCAAGTATCGCCATTTTTTGCCCCTGAAACATTCTTACACAGCCAAGAAAGTAGCTAAGTTGTTACCAAGGAGATAATTAAGTTACATGGCATTCCAAAGTCAATTGTAAGTGACAGCGATCTCCTATTTATGAGTCATTTTTGGGTTAAGTTTTTTAAATTGCAAGGAACAAAATTGACGATGAGTTCGGCATACCATCTGTAGACGGATGGACAAAATGAGGATCTAAATAGGTGTCTTGAGACTTATCTTTGATGTTTTTCTTCGAAACAGCCCAAACACTGGGCAAAATGGCTTCATTGGGCAAAATGTTGGTACAATACCAATTATCAAGCATCTATTGAGAATACATCTTTCAAGGCAATTTATTGTAAGTCACTACCAATACTCAGAAAGTTCGTTAAAGCAGAAACCTTGGTTAAAGCTATCACGCAAGAATTGTTAGATACAGATGAGACTCTTTGGCAGCTAAAATTTAATTTGTAACGATCTCAAGATCAAATGCAGAAGTTTGCCAATACCCACAGAAAGCATGTATCATTTTTAGAAGGGGAATGGGTGTATCTTAAACTACGGTCTCATAGACAACAATCCATATCACAACGAGTTAATGATAAGTAAGCAGGAAGATTTTACACGCTTTTTAAAGTCTTACAGAAGATAGACGAAGTTGGTTATAAACTACAACTACCACTGGGGTCGAAAATACACCCAATTTTTCATGCTTCTCAACTCAAGAAAGCAATTAGATCACAACATGTGTAAACTGAGTTACCAGTTGATATGGAGGAGGAATGTAATGCTCTAGTGGTACCAAAAGCAATTCTTGCTTATAGTACAACAAGTAAGAGGAGCCAACATGATCAACAATGGTTAGTTCACTGGAAGAACAAGCCTGTGGAAGAAGCCACGTGGGAGAATTAAGAAACTATCTGTCAACAATTTCCAGAACTTGGACTTGGGAACAAGTCCCTTGCTGAAAAGGGAGGCAATGTTATGAACTGCATTCCAGCAACAAAGTAGGATATTGGTGGAGTTAGACCTAGGCCTGAGGAGACTACAAAGACAAATCTTCCTAGGCAGCCCAAGTATCAACGAGACCACCAGTCCAGCTAGTGTATGAGAGAAGAAAGAAGATAGGAACACGTGAAGACAAGAAAGGCAATAAAAGAAATGGCAGCTGATGTGATGAAGTCATAGGGAAAAGTTGGTTAGAGAGAACATTGTGTGAGGAAAGGTATTTTACTGGAAAGATATGTATTTGGGTAAATCGTAAAGGAGTGGGATCTTTGTGATTATCTTGTACTGGGGAAAGATTGTAAGGGTTGGGGAAAATCCCAGCAGCTGCTAGAGGCTTGGTTAGCCTGAGTGATTTTTCTTGTTTTTCTTTGTTTTCCAGAACAATATTTCACAATCTATTAGTAATATAATTTACAATCTTTCTTTCTATCCTTTTTATTTATTAATTTCATTGAATTACTTTTCTGTTATTGGTCGAATGGGTAGCATGTTGTGTCAAAATCTGTCCCAAACACTACATCTGATCTAAAAATTGATACATCTCCAAACTAACAAATTTGCACAATTGATCTCCCAATCTAAAAACAGGCATCAATTGGATAATATTTTATTTAGGTTTATCTGGTTTCTCTGTTGAAGTTTATATGGTTTCTTTGTTAAAGTTGGATTAGAATTTCTTCTTATTTTGGGTTCACACAGGCTTGATGCAAATTTCTTTTTAGTCAAAACAAGCATATTCTTTTACACAAATACAAAAACAATAGACTTTTCTTCTCTTGTAGCTCTCTTTATTCCCGTCTTACTTCTCTGTCCTTATGAGTTCTTCTGAACCTATATTGGTCAGTATCGAAGCCCAACTTCGATCCTACCACCACCATCTTTTAATTCTATCCTTCTTCTATATATCTGTCTCTTTCTCTTTCTCTTTCTTTACTCTCCCAAACTATTCCTCCATTCTACTAAGATTCTTCCCCTTTTACTTCTTCCTTGGTCAAATATTTTCCCATTCCATAACCTTTCTCCTCTTATCCCTGTGACGGCAACATACCATTGGTTGAAACACATAAACATGACATCTTTTCTAAGGTCTACTTTGATTATTCAAGTTCCTCAAGAGTGTACATAAACTATCTTGATAAGGCTGATGTAGTGAGGAAATAAATGAATGTTACTATTAAAAAAGCTTTCATATGTAAAATCTTGATACATATGCCTTAAGCTTTCCCAAGCATAGCTCAAACTCTGAGAATAATATATTCCCATTAATAAGTTTTTAGTGTTTTCAGTTCCAGCCTAATTAAATAATCTCTATAGAACTTTGATGACATTTTATATTTGTCATTTATACTCCATCTTATTCAGCAACATACTTTCCACTTTCTCCAGAACAATTGTGAATGGATTTGCATACAGCAAGCTTGTCACTCCAAAACCCCACTTCAGTTGCCCGTTGAAAATATTGTATGCATAAATATGGTTCTTGAAATCCCAATTCAAAGCTTTATAATCCTACAATCCGAGAAACCAGAAATTGTAAGGCTAAAAAAAAGGAGAGATCTTGATTGTAGTTGTATGTGAAACCTGGAGGGACTTTGATTCTACCAAAAAATTTAACAGTCCAAAATAGAAAAGAATTTGGGCTATTTTTCAAAATTATAGGAAGGGAAAATTGCTGGGAGTACTTATCATTGCAAGCTGTTCTATTTTCTTTTGTTTACTTTTGACAAGTTCATTTTTTTCTCATGATCCAGAAAGTACTAAATTTGTTCACAAACACTAAATTAGCTCTTTTGCACACTGTCCTAATTGCAGTTTTCTACAACCATCTAGAACTCCCTCATGTTCACGGGGACTCTAATGCACTTATTTCCCGGAATATCATATATAGCTCCACAACTTCCAATACAATTCAACTCATTTGTGGTCAAATTCCAAATTTGATAACATGCCCATGGTCAGAGAGATGAGAAGAAGGGTGAATTTGCATAACATGACTATGTAGGTTGGTGTAGCCACAATAAATCCAATTTCATTACTTACGGATTATACCTATTTGCTCAAATACCTTGACTCTAATACATTTATTTCCCAGAATATCATATATAGCTCCACAAATTCCAGTGCAATTCAACTCATTTGTGGTCAAATTTCAAATTTGATAACATGCCCATGGTCAAAGAGATAGGAAGAAGGGAGAATTTGCATAACATGAGTATGAAGGCTAGTGTAGCCACGATAAATCCAATTTCATTACTTACAGCATTATACCTATTTGCACCAATACCTCGGTGATTCCCACTCATTAATACATAGAGTCCAATAAGCATATCTTGAGTCCTAGTAAATGAGTAACAATTAAGCATACTCCAAACAATAACAAACTAGATTTTCTAGATTAGGCTCTACAACAAAAAATGAAACTTGCCAAAAAATAGTAGCGGTGTCATACCACATCCTACAGTTTGAACATCTAAGCCTCCTTCCTACCACACGATGCAAGAAGAAAAAGTTAGAAACATCAACAAAAGAAATGCAAATCTAGGAAATGCCATAGATGGAAATTATATATATCTCATTTGTAGTTCTCGAATGAGTGGCAAAGTCCCAGTGATCGAGTAAGGTTTTGCATACCCAACTACCTCTTCAGTGGCCTTACACAAGACATGAAAGCCCCTAGAATCAAGGTTACAATCAACTCCAGATGTTGCCTCATCAAAAGATAAGGTAAGGCTGCCAAAAAAGAGGAAAAAAAAAACCATATGACTGCTTTAAGCATCATAGTAGAAGACAAAAATGGAGACATACGTAAACAAGCATAATTAGTACAGAAAAAGGTAATTTCCATAATAGGACATGGAGGCCTGGAAACAACCGCAGCTAAATTCTGATTGAATATTTGATCTCTCAAGTATTATCTTTTATGTCTTTGGTCACCACAAAAGAACTATTCTGCCATGATTCCTTACCAAGGTGAGGTAATCAAGAGATGGGACACACCTTCCCCTCAAGCCTTTGTCTGGTAGAACATATTTTGAAACTGGAACTCCCGTATCCAGCTTCACTATGTTCTCATTTATGTCATCCACATATTCCTGTAGTTTCTTCATCACATCTGTTACATTGAAACAGAGCATCAACACATTGGCTATCAGAAATATTAACTCTTTTTCTTATGGGAACGAAAATTTTAAGGTTTTTTGAAAGTAAATAACTTCAAAGGAAAGAACCAAAAAAAAAAAAAAGAATCAAAATTCCAAGAAAAGGAAGCACCAACTTACTTTTAGGATGGAGCTAACCTGCATGCCAAGAGAATAGAAAACAAATAGCCATTGTGAGACATCATTTAAATCAATGCATTCTTGTTTATAAGAAATCTGACAAAAAATTATAACCTGACATCTCCTGAAACTGTACACTCAAAAGGAATCTGATTGATCCCACCTTCTGGATCTGCAACAAAGAAGTTGAATCAGATATAAAAGCACAGTTACATTTTCACAACAACTTACTACCTTAAAGCTCAAAACTTACCACTCCATTGGGTTGGTTTCATGGTTGATGGTGTTGCAAATCCATACACCTGCTCCTTTGGACAAGGTGGAAAGTCTTTGTAAAACCGTGTTTGGATTTCTTTAAGTGCTTTCGTGGCTAGCTCCAATGGATTTATAGCCTGCAGATATTCAATGAGAACAATAAGCTTAATAAATATGCAGAAATTGAATGTTTCATTTAAAAATTTTGTACATTGGTATAAATTTTCTGAAATATTTTTCTCATGAATTAGCTCAATGTTCACCTCATTCAATAACTTTTTAACAAATTTATGAATTATTTACACCACTCTTACACATGTTAACAATCTGCTTCATATTAACATATCTGAACTAGCTAAATATGTCTTAATCAGCATCATGGCTCACAAAGTGTTATACCTTCAACTTGAACCACAGCACTCCATAAGAGTTGTTAAGGCTGAGATGCACAAGACAAAAAAATGTCCTTAAACTTGAGGAAAAAACTTTTAGTATCAGAACATCAATCTTTTATTATTTTATTTACTAAATAAATCTAAACCAATCCCCACCCAAGCTAGATGTGCTGGATTCAATCCTAAGACAACTTGTACCAACTTGAAACCTCATCAGTTGAACCAACTAGTCCCTACAAATACAGGAACATTACTTTGTCAACAAAACTTTACCCATTTTTGTTTGCATTCATGTTTATGTGCGCAACCCAGAAGGGAAAGTGCTTTCCAACCGTGCATTTGAGAGTTTTCTGATTATCTCTTAACTCCTTCAGTATAGGAAAAAACAACACCGGTAAACCAGTCTAAAGAACCTTTTATAATTTCATGGCAAATATTGTCATTAATGAATATGCTCTAATGGAAACCTGTGAGAAGATAACGGGAAAAGAGGAATTAGATGCATAACTTATGTGCTAAACCACCGTGAAATAGCATTCCGGTCACATGAAGTTTCCAAGGTATTGTACCACCAGTACCAATACAAGGTTGTTTATCTGCTTTGTCATTCCAGAAACTGTGGACAATCAGATCAAACTAATAAGCATCAGTAAGTTACCCCAAGTAAAAGAAAACATGTCTATTATCTCCAAACTATTCCAAGATATAAGTCATGTATAATTGCTTCACCGTACTCTACGCTACTGGAAAGTCAATTACTTACAGAGGACCTCCCTTCGGCTTATTAAGCAGCGCATCTTTCACAAGCGCATCAACACCAACCCCTGTTGCAGAAGAGTTCTCTTCATTAGCTATAAAGACTGCCACCACGGTGGACTTCAATTTTGGCTTTGTTTACCCCAACCTCCTCATTAGTTCAGTCACAAGAGAAACATGTCCCAGACAATCAGTTGTGCCACGGCCATAAAGTTTTTCCCCATCAATACTCAATGTACAAGGATCAAATTCCTGCACATACAATGCCATGTAACACATAACCGTCCTCATTGTACTCCAACCACAAATAAATCATGATTCAGAAACAAATTTACTTTTCCATAATGAAAAATTCAAACCATCAAAAAGAACTAATAAGTTCAACGTTTGAAGAAATTTTAAAATAAAAATAAAAAACATAGTGACAAACAGATAGCCATATATGACTATGATAAAATAAAATGCTTCTAAACAAAAATATGAATTCAAAGTTCTGTACAGAGACTTAGAAAAGGGGCACAAACCTCATATTGGAACTACAAACAGACTTACGAATTGTCAATTTGAGAAGCCAAGGTGCCAAACAAAAATGTATCCTACCCATATCAACTCCAAGAACAAATCATTGCCAGAAAATGAAAATCGGCCATGAGTGATTAGAAAAGGATAATGAATTTGGTCACAACTTGAGCTAATGATTAGTTTACCGAATTCATACTCCCTAACAGTTTGTAACTAAGACCTTCTATTGATAATATGCACAGTATAAGGCAAGCCAGATCAAACCACAGAAACTTCAACGCCAATCAAATTCATACATAAAATATATATTCATACATGTAACCATCGCACTGCCAAAATCTAAAATTTTAAACTCAATTCAGTTCCAACAAAGCCCTCAACAAAAAATAGGAAAAATTTATAACAGAGACAAGGATAATATCGATATGCAGTGATAAAGTAGCAAACCCAATCATTAGGATTGCCAGTGACAACATCCGTATGCATGCCAACAAATGACAAAATCTTCCCAGGTTCAGTTCCAGGAAATTCCACAATAAGATTTCCTCTGCCAGGAAAATAGGTTACATGATGGATAACCAAAGGTCCTCCTCCAGTTTTGGTGCTGAAGGGAAGGAGAACATCAAGTACGCGCTTGACCACCCTACCCTCTTCAGGAATCTGGTCCGGTGGGTTGTTTTGCACATGCTTGGACTCTCCCATGAGCTTGGTCAGCAGATTGACGAAGGAGTCTTTGTTTAGACTGCCCAGAGTTTCTTTTACATGTAAAGAAGCCATCGCAAGAATGAGAGAGAGAAATGAAAAAAACGTTAGGAAATGTCGCTTGCGTTTTGTGCTAGCTGACTGAGGAGTGAGGCAGGACTGGATTCCAAAGAGTCCAAGGTTTTTTGTTTCCAATTAATTCCAAGGAATAAATTAGACGTTTTACAAGGCTTTGGAATACCGATTCTCACTCTCTTTTTTTTTAATTTAATTATCTTAATTAAATCAAATTATGTTATTTTGAAAAAAATTAAACTCAACCTTAAAGAAATTTGACTGTCGTATTTGATTGTTTCTATCTCCGTCATGAATAGGATGACAATGAATTTAATATTCAAAAAATTTTATATATTATTTAAAATTAATTTAAATATTTAATACTTAATTTAAATAATTTTTTTAAATTAAGTTTATGAATATTATTTTTAAATTAAGTATCTAAAAATATTATTTTTGAAATATTATTAAATATTCAACCGAAAAATACTATATAAAGAAATACGATTTTTTAAATACTTAATTTATAAATTTATTATTTAAAATATAATATTTTGTAAATAATATTTTTTAATCAAATATTGGATATTTGATATTGAAAATCATAGTCAATCAAAATTAATTTCGATTATATAATTTAAAAATTAAAAATTATTCATTGTTCAGTATATTTTAGATATAAATACTTTTTTTTGTAGTATGATAGTATGGTATATTTAAAATATTAGATCAAATTATCATTCTTAATCATGAAAAAAGTTAATTTTATTTTAAACAAATAATAATAATAATCATCTATGAATTTATGTGACAAGAAATTAATTTTTAATTCATTTACGATATTAGATTTACAGTCTCAAGTTTAAACTCATTAAAATAGAGACAAGTTATTATAACTGTAGTTAATTTAAAAATAATAATAAGAATATGAACCATTCTATATAAATTGGTATGTCAATGATATTATTGATTAAATAAAAATATAAAAATTATTATAATTAATGAAAATAAATAATTTAACATATGCAACAATAATAGTGTCTTGTATTAAAGAATTTATATTTTGGTATTATTTTAAAATTAAAAGTTTAATTAAAATTAGTGCGAGTATCTCTTTCTTTTAAAATATAGTAGATACGTGTATTTTATAATCACTATATTTACTTAATAATTAATATTTATATGCCATTTTCGTACTCATACTTGGCTACTAGTAAGGAATAATCTTTTATTTGGTTAGATTTGAACCCAAAATTGAAAATAAATAAAATGAGTTGGTTTGATAAGATTCAAATTGAATTGAATACTTCTTGACAACGTACGATAAATATAATTTCTAAAAATATTTTTAAAATAGTCTTATTTTTAAGAAAATTTGTAAATTTAATCAACTCTTATCATCAATAACCAACTCTAATAATGTGGACCGATTATTCAATCCTAATAAATTAATTTAATGTCCAACTCTAATAGAGTATTAAATATGTTGTTCGTTAGGTTAATTGATTGAAAATATTAGGGAAAAATAAATATTTTGTAAGCCATTGTTGTTATGTCTTGGACCCAACCATTCCTTTGTTGGTAGTTTAATCTAGTTTGTGCGGATAATGTAGTAAAAGGAAGCCATTATTGGTTGATGGGAGGAGGAAGAGTTGGTCGCTGGTTTGAGAGAGGAAAAAAGGAAAGAGAATGTGTAGGGAAAGCTTTTGCGATCGGGAAGGCATTGTCGCGGCAAGCTTCTGCGATTGGCCAGCCCATTGTCGCAAGCTTCTACGATCGTTCTAGCCCTTGATCGCAGCACTTCGTTGCAACTAATATTGTAGAAGATCTCAGGTTTCTAATTTTAAAACTCTCTTAATTTAATAATTAAATAATAACATAATATTATAATATTAATTAAATAATTAATAAATAAACAAAAAATTAAATAGATATTAATAGTTATATACTGATTAAATAGTAATATTAATTGAATATTTAAAATTTATAATAATATTAATGAACAAAATTTAGATAATTAATAAAAATTAATTAATATGTAATTAATATAAATATTTTATTAATTATTTATTTATTAGTTATATATTTATTATTTATTATTAATTATTGATTATTTATTATTTATATTTTTGCATGAAAGATGAAAGCTGCTATTGCAGATTAATTAAATAAAGATTTGCAAAAAGTTGCAATTGCAGTGGGAAAAAAAAAGCTGCACTCTGCACTACATTAATTAATTATTTAATATATATTTTATTAATTAATAATTGCAGACTGCACTCCGCACCATATATTCATATAATTAATTTTATTATTTATTTTTTAAAAAACTTTAACCGACCAACCAACGTGTAGTAATTAGTTAAATAATTCAATAATAATCTTACTTTATTAATTACAAAATAAATATGATGCAGTTAATACGTTTTTAAAACAAAATAATTAATAATAATTATCTAATAATAATTAATATTTAATATTATGCATATGAATTATAAAATTAACTAATAATTAATTGTTAATTAATTGCACACACCCGCACTCACCATTCATTAATAATATTCAAATAATTAGTAATAAATAATTAATTGTTTACTCCCAACAATAATTAATATTTTCGAATAATAATAATAAGGTAACGAGACTTTAAGAGTTAATTAATTGTAAAATAATACTAAGATAAATATATTATTTTGTAATTAATACTACTTCATCTATTTAATATTTAATTATTATTAATTATAATACTACGTTAAATTAACATAATTATTATTATTTGTCAACATCAAATAATATTTGTTGCTACTTATTTATATTTTATAATTAAACTCAAATAAATATATTTAATTAATTGATTATTTATTAACATTTATGCAGTATTATTAATAATGTAATATTAGTTAAATAATTATGTAATTTTATAGTTCATAATTCTTTATTAATTGTACTAATTTATATTTATGAATTATAGTATTAATTTAAAATTGTATTNTAAAATCAACTAATAATTAATTGCATGCACATACACTCACATTAAACAATATTTGACTAATAAATGATTAATAATTAATTGCTTACTCCCACCAGCAATTAATATTTTTCATTAATAACATAATAAAACCTTTTAATTAATTATAGAATAATACTAACTAAGTTGAATATATTATTTTGTATATTACTTTACTTATTTAAGTTTTAATTATTATTAATTATAATACTAAATGAAAAATTTAACTAATATGTGGTACTTAATATTCTAACTGTGTTAATTTATATAATTATTATTATTTGTTAACATTAAGTAATATTTGGCTACTTATTTATATTTTATAATTAATGTCAAATTAATATATTTAATTAATTATTTATTTATTAACATTTCTATAGTATTATTAATAATATAATATTAGTTAAATAATTAGCATAATTATATAGTTCATAATTTCTTATTAATTGTACTAATTTATATTTATGAATTATAGTATTAATTTAAAATTGTATTTATGAATTATAATACTTTGTCATTATTTATTTAAAATGTAATCTCATAATTTAGATGAATTATATAATTATTATTTGTTAATATTAATATTATTAATTAATAGTTTATTACTAATTTACTTTCATGTTAATTAATTATATAATATTATTTACTATCTTATTTTATTTAATTTTAATTAATTGTCTAATGTTATTTATTATATAATTTATATTTTTATATGCATTTGACTGTTCACTAACTAATTGTATACCTTTTAACATAAATTCAATCATAGCTCAAGATTATAGTAAAACATTCTTTCATTTAAAGTTGAGCTATAAAATACACTTAGGAGGTGATAGATCATATCAGAGAAAAATTAACTATGACTCAAACTGATATATTTCAATAAACTTACTTTGGGCATTTTTTGAGAAACAATGCATCATCATTGCTTTCTCCTCTGTTATATGTTGTTACACGAGGTTTATGTGGATGTTAGCAATAATGAGATGTGATTT
>CP135579.1:13634727-13668620 GCA_032401905.1 Swietenia macrophylla | reverse complement strand
ATTATTATTTGTTAATATTAATATTATTAATTAATAGGTTATCAATAATTTATTTTTATGTTAATTAATTATCTAATATTATTTACTATCTTATTTTATTTAATTTTAATTAATTGTATAACGTTATTTATTATATAATTTGTGTTTTTTATAAACATTTTTTGTCTATTCACTAATTAGTTATATGTCTTTTAACAGAAATAAATAGAAATTCAATCACAATTGAAAATTGTAGTAAAGAATCACTTTGATTCAAAATTAAGCTATAGGTCACATTTAGAGGTGATAAACTTGATCAGACAAAAGTTGACTCAGGCCTATATCGATATTTTTCAACAGACTTACTTTGAATATTTTTTTAGAATTGAAACAATGCAACATCGATGCTTTCTCCTCTGTTATATTCTGCCATACAAGATCCATGCAGATATTAATAACAACGAGATGTGATTTCTTATAGATAGATATACTATTTATTTTTCTCGTATAGAGTTTGGATTGATCATTAGTTTAAATTATAATCATTTTTTTGACCATTAATGTATTTGATAGCACTCATCTTCGATATGCATTCTTTAATGGTTGATTAGTCATTACCTTAGACAACATAGATACGGTATATAATGGGTTTGATTTCTTTCTCATACCAAATTTAATTGCGGTGTGATTATCTTTTTTATACATGCTTGAAAGAGTCCTATACGATAGAATTGGAAGGCACCATGTAAATCAATGATTTCTGAATATGTTAAAGAATTTGCAATTGTTTAATGGTTATCCCTAGGGCTTTGTTATATTTCAATTTACTTTTTGAACTTTGCAATGAGTAATCTAACACAATTTAATAAATACAAGAAAAACCAACACATATTAGATGCAGCTAGTAGCAAATTTAAGAAAAAGTGCAACCTCCTTAGTTTTCTTATTATATTTTAAGTACTTATCTTAAATTATTACACATTGTTAGACTAAAATTGCAAGTCAATATTTATAGTATGAATTTGCATTGAACTTGCAAAATAAACATGCGTAGAAAATTAACAATGAGACTCACAAATGTTGTAGTGGAAGATTTTGAAAAATTCTATTAATAAGAAGTCTATATATACAAATATTTTTTCACCATCTATAATGCTACTATTAATATTTTTAATCTGAAGAAAAACCTAAATATTATTACAAGAATTTCTATTGTAATAATAATTTTGGTGTAATTGTCTCATGTTCTTCCTACATTAGAGCCAAAACTAATCAATATTAACAAATTATATATTAGGCAATTATTTGACATTAATGAGCTTGAAGGTAGTTACAGTGATTTTCTGTTCTAAGAGGCATATATATTACAGTTAATACAAGTATGCTTGTTTATTAATAACTTTATGATATTCCAGTTACATTCATAATGTATATTTGTTCATACTAATATATAATTTTTATAGACAATAGATCACACAATCATCATACTATTATACTTACGCATTATTATCCCATTATTCCTTTTCTTCATCTTATTATTCTTTCATACCACCACCTTATTATTCCCTTACTCCATCACCCTATTATTCTCCTACACCTTGTTTCATTATTCCTATTATTGTTTTGCACCCTTGCTTTATTATTCTCTTGAACCACCATCCCATTATTCACTTTTACCATTAAATACTTCATCATGCGATAAATTTAAAGCCGTTATAATGTCTCAATTCAATGCTTTGGCTGTAGATGTCTAATAGATAGGGCAAGAGTTTATACATAATATTCGAGATTTATGATAGGATTATATGCATGATATCTCTAATATATAATAAGAGTTTATGCATAATATCCATGACCTACAACAGAATATTCTTCATGTAGAACATAAAATTAATAATATTGGTGTAGATGTTATTCATGGATAGACGTGGATAGGCAATAGCCTGTCTCTGGCCTTACATGTTCAGGTAGTCATACTTTATATGATATTTTATGTTAGTAGTTTATAAAAATTTATAGTTGTGATAAAATTATATTAATCTAGAAGAGTTAATAGTAATTATTTATTTTATATGTACTTGATGAATTGTTAAATTACAGTGAAAAATCTATCCTTTTTTTTAATCATAAATAACATAAATTACTGACTATAAGTAACATTTATGTAGCCTGAAAGTCTACATAAAGAGGCTGATGTTGCAGGTAATATAATTGTCAATTAAATGCATGTGACAATTACTTAAGAAAGTTGATACAGGTGTGCATTTAAGAAAGATCCATATCACGAAAGCCTCTATTAGAAGATATTATTCAACACCTTTCAATCGTCCTTTGCTAGCATGTCTGATTGATTTAATTATTAATCTTTGTGCCTTTTATCTATTTGATTTATTTGAAGGGTGCTTTAAGTGGTTGCAAATACCAACTATTGCATAAAGATGTACTCAATGATTTTGACATCAAGCTGACTATGTAGTATATCTAATCTAAACTCACAATTAAAGAAAATGGTTAATGAATATATTTCCTCCCAATTATACAAGTTTGTGATTATATTTATGAAGTATGTAAAATTAATTAATGACACTTGTATTTTCAATATACCGACAAGTACTTATATATGATTGCTCACTAATAAAAATATTATCCATATACAATTGCATAAAATTATATGATTACCTCTTCATATGTATATGTATGTATTGTAAAATGTTTGACATGATTGTTATATCATAACATAAGTAACTTATGTATTATTTTATTCATATTGTGCAAACTTAATTACTGTATGTGTGGAACAAGATATGTGATAAGAGGTTGCATCTAGATTCTTTTCCCCCCAAGCTTTATATAGAGTGAAACATTGAGGGGGATGTTGAGAGTGTGCAAAGACCTTAAAGTGCATGTAATCATATGTTCACTCCTGCAATGATCTGCCATAACCATTGTGTTACGTGTTCTATGAAATTGTGTGGTTGTTACATTTCAGTTTATAACTTAGCACATTTTGGCCATTTTAAAAGAGAGATGAAGAAGGCATTGGAATCATTAAATGAGTTGTTACCTTATATTATGCGTTAGTGCGAGATTTATAAAAATAGGCCAAAGTGGTGTGACTATTTGACACTTTTCAAGTATTGGTTGGTTAGTGCCTCACCCCAACATAATATAGATAATGTCAACAGTGACATATTTATGTATAAATTTATTTTGTATAGCAATTTAAACCGCTCGTGGAATTTTATTGGTGAACATGAATAATTTTTTAGAATTAAAATGACACTTGAAATATACTTAAAATGATTACTTTGATGTACAATTAGTTATTCCATACTTTCACAAGTTGTTAGTAATATACACAACTATTAATTAAATAAATAAATTTAATAACAATGAAATATTATAATATTAAATGAGTAGAATAACAATAATTAATTACAAATTTTATTAGATATATATACACAACTATTAATGAAATAAATATAATTAATAATAATAAATAGTAAAACTATCAATTGGTAACAATAGTTAAATATATTCTAATAGTTAGATATTAATCATTATAAATATTGATTAATATTACCCATTAAATCATAAATATAAATATTAGTTAATAGTAACTTAATATAAGGTATATAAATTGTAAATGTTACAAACATAATAATTGCTTAAATATGTTCCTATAAATTGTGTAAATTAATTAGTAAAACAAACTTAATTCATTCAATTGATTTATGTATAAGAAGATTTCAAACTATTCTGCAGGTTTTAATTGATTTATTCATAAGAAGACTTTAAACCATTCTGCAAGTTTCAATTACAAAAACCACATATACAATCATTAAGTACATATAACAATGAATTCTATTAATTTGTATAAATGACTTAATTATATAGTAAGTTACTTTATAAAATATACAGAATTAAAAGGTTACAAACATAATAGTTACTCATTTGGATCATAGTATATTGGAATACGATAATTCGTAGAATTTTATCCATGTTGTCTATGACATAAATATATTGGGATTACTATCTCTTTTCCTACAAAGAGGATGTGTTGGTTTCTTGGTTAACGAGTTGGAACATGATTCAATGGCATAAGTATAATAGTGGAGCACACCTCTTCTAGGATGATTTAAAAAGTTGAGTATTGAGTATGATGAATCTTTTCTACATATATTGTCACGAATGTACCTTCTTATAGTACTTTGAACAATGCTCGATATACTACCATTGAACATATCTAATTGTCACGAGTGCATAAGCATATGACAATTGCTATAGATCATAAGGCTTACATTGGCATGAATTTGTTAAGAGGTTAACCACAACATTCTCTCTTCTGCCTTTGACTTTGAATTCAAATTAAGATACTAGAAGAATTTACAAAGTAAGAGAAGACTGCTTTTCTTCATAAATCCTATTTGTTGTTACTTCAATTAGGTTATCTTCATCAAGTTTCACTATTTCTTCTTTTCTCTCCTAATACCAACATTGTAACATTGTTGTATCCAATTGACTAAGTCATAATTGGAAGATAACGTGCATCTTTAAGTAATGCATTTAAACTTTCTACAATATTGGTAGTTATTATAATGTACCGTCGCATTAAAAAATAACATCTAACCTACCTAGGAATCTTGACCTCATATTTTAAATAATTGATTGTCTTTAAGTGTATCGATCTCAATTTATCTATTTATTTTTTTTAAATTCACTAAACACGTATACTTTTATCATAATATAATAACCCATAAAGAATGTATGTTTTTTACGATCCTTAATCCTGGACCTTGCTTTGAGATTCTTTTCAATATGAAATGCACAAAATCCATGGTATGACTTTAAAAATACTTCCCTTATCTCATTGATTATGTTATTTTGTCAATTTAAAACAAACACTAAATCTAACACTGCCTTAAACGTATGTTGTACTTAGTAAGAACTACTTTCATGATGCATCATTTTTGGAATCCTTAACGCCAAATATCATAAGATAAATTTAGTTATTTCGATCTAAAGTAGCCGCTATAAACATGGTTTTCTAGTATATTGCCATTAAAAAAGTAGCATTAATTGCAATAACGAGCCAAATCGATGAAAAAAAACTACAAATAGACTAACTAAAAGTCATGAAGAAGTATAAAAAAAATATTGGTCTTTCTTCATTTTTATATGGATAATTGTGCCTAAATTCTTATCTTATAAAATATGATAAAATTGTGAAAGTAATTTAAAAAAATTAGTTAGATCCCTACATGCCAAGCTACCTTTTCTAGTGAGACACACGTACTTAAAACACTTGGTGAATGCCATCTCAAATATTTATTGAATGTAAATTATACTAAGATTTTAAAACTTATCATAACATATTCACTGATAGGCCTATTACTTATCTGATAATGTTTCGAGTATAAGTGGTCTCTTCAATAAATATGAACTATCTTAATCTATTTAACCATCCAATACTCTTCATTTTCATCTATGTTCATAACTTGAACTCATCATTTACATTCATTTACCATACATTTCACTTTAAATTCATTTGATGTTGACCTACAAACCTTGAATTGGAAATACTTTTCAATGTTACTATACCTAAAACATTTCATAACTCTCTTTTTATATTAAAAATTAAATCAATATATATGTCCTTGAGGTTTAAACTTAATAATGCGTTCTACACTTGAGAAAATGATGACAAAATTGGTGGTACAAAATGTAAATAACTTGATTGCCCCAGTATGCTATTTTAACACCCCATATTTGTTGGTGCATCAATACCTTCTTTAGAATAGTTATACTGAAGGTTCTAATTGTGTCACTAAGAATGTCAAATAAGTTAGCACTTGCGACTTTTATGCTCAATTAATTGACAAAATAATTTTGCATGGACATTGAGAATAAATTTGATCTTTTACAAGAATTTTGCATGGCATTGAAGAATGGCATACTATGTAGGAGTTGTGTGTTTACCATGTGTGAATTGATTACTCCTCCTATAAGAAACAAAAAGCTATGCATGGACTTCTAAATGATCATGATGCAAATGAGGTATGCAAAATAGTCTACGATTAGTAACAATGATGGGCTTTGCAATGATGTATAATGAATTACATTCTTTTGTTTAAATAATCATAATACTATTGATACAAATAAATGGATAAAAGTCATCTGTGATATTCACATAGTAAAAGCACCCAACATCAATATTTGTCATACTCATTCTGACTTTGATATTGAAACGTGTTGGATAAACGCAAGTGCACCGTACATTATGTTTATTAGCTGTTGGCAGTTGATGTCTTTTAATATAACCAAAAGTTGAATCCTTTCACTAATGTATTGCTCAAAGCAATTATTTGATACCCAAAATCTGCGTCGATGAACAAACACAAACAAACATTCAACGAAATGTGCGTAAAGCGATAAAAAATTAAATTAGTTAGTTAATTTAAGATTATTTAATAAAAAATAACTTATAAAATCTTCAAACATATTAAAAAATATTAAGGCAAATAATTAATTATGAAAATGATCTTAATTATTTATGACATATTAAACAAATATTAAGATGTATTATAATTAATAATTACAAGTTAATAAATAATCAATTAATTAAAAATATTTATTTGACATTAATTATAAAATATTTACAAATGAGTTATTACTATTAATGAAATATTATATAATAATAACAGATAATAATATTTAATAAATTAACTAATTTAGTCAATCAAATATTACATATTAATTAAATTTTAGTTAAGTATTATAATTATAAAATAATTACAATATGATTTGCAAAATATTATTAATTACAAAATAATATATTTTGTTAATATTTTAATTATACTATCATTATTTAATTGTCCAACATTATTACCTTATTATACTTATTATTATTTTTCCATATTAGTGTGCAATTAAGTGTTAACTAATCATTAATTGATTATTTGAATAATTAGTAGTAAATTATTAGTAATTATTAACTAATCATTACTTTCAATTAATGATGTGTCTGTATCAAATTATTATAATATAAATAATAATTAAAATAATTAATAAATTAATTAAATGTTGTGTCTGTAATTAAAGCTACGATCACATGTTTAATGTAGAGATAGCAACTTTAATTCAGAAAAAAAATATAAGAGATATTTATATATAATTATGAATGAAAAATAAATCAATTAAATAATTATTATTAACTAATTATTAAGTGTAATTAAATAATATTAAGTTTATTTATCTAATTAAAAATTATGAAATTTACTTAATTACATAAATTTCAAGTAGTTTATTATTATGTAATTTATTACTAAAATTTAAGTAATATTTATTAAGCAATTTTTTACTAATATTTAATTAATATTTATTATTATTATTATGGTTGCGTTCATGGGAAAACTTAGGTTGCGATCATGGGACAAATGGGTGCAGTCTGAAGGGTGAAAAGGCTGCGATCTGGGTTTGTTGATACAATAATGGGGTGAAAACAACCAAGAAAGCAAGCAACATTTCGGCCATGGATTTTCCGACGAGCAACTTTTCCCTCAAGCGTGCAGTATTCAAAACGCTAAATTTATATTAGCCAGTCAATTAACTTATCAAATTGTCTGCCAAAACTACAAACAAACTTCACTTGGTTTCAGTAGTGCATAAAAAAAATTTTCCACCATTTTTTCACTCAAACTCAAAAATAACATATATATTGCCCTATTAACAAATAAAATTAAAATTTGTAACTATTGGTAAATAAATACTCACCTTTTTCATAGGTTGCCTTTGATTTGAAGGATGAAAAAGTTGAGAGTTATTAGGGTTGAATTTGAAAGAAAGTGAATGAGAATGCAAAAGTGTGAAAATGATGAGAGAAAGAAAGAGAAATTGATTTTGTTTCTTTCTTGGCTAGGAAGGTAATGTTGTCCGAATTATTAGGAATGGGTTGATTAGATTTATAAATCCTATTAAAAATAAGACAATTTTGAAATTTTATTTTGCACATCCTTTATTAACTATTTAATAGATAGGTATGTGCTTGTTTAGGGAAGATATTTTTACACTGTTTATTATATTCAAATACTTTTATAAATTAAAGCTTTATTTATTCTATTGTAATGTCCAATATTTTTTATTTTAAAATATAATAAAATTATCATGATACCAAATGAAGTCAAAATATTTAATAAGATATCGAGATTATATTAATTACAATGTAGTTCAAATATATATATTCGCATACAATAAACTTTGCTTTTATTATTATTTTTAAATTGTTTTTGAGAGAAAATTACCCTTAACACAGTTGAAAGAGCCAGTGAACGAAGAGCTCGAGAAAAGGAGCAGTGAAAGAGAGGTCCCGAAACCCATATCTTTTTATTTGCAGTTTTACCCTCGCAGCACATTGAGGATATAAACGAGGGATGTTTAGCAGCATTCTTCGACAAATTGTTCAGCGTATGAAGTTGAACCCATCATAAATATAATTCAACCTAGAACACGTTAATCAAGTGCACCACATTATTAGAGCACAAAATGATCTCCTCAGACACCTTGTGATCTTATTTTTATAGAGCACATTCGCACCCTAATTAAGCATTAAACAGAGAATAATATTAGGATACTGATTTCTATACAATTTTTTTTAGTACAAACTAATTTATAGCGTTATATTATTATCAATAAGATGTAACATTATCCAATAATTTGTTTAAATGAGTTTGCATAAAAGTTTGTACATGAAGCATAACAATTGAATAATAGTAGTAGGATTATTTGCTTATTAAACTTTTATACACGTTTTTTATGTGTATGTGTGTATATGTATGTGTGTGTACATACATGAGTTAATATTAAAATTATGTATGGGTTAATATTAAAATTTAGTTCCAATGATTAAACATAAATTAGTCCAAAAGACTATAAATAGTGTCAGTATTTACGTAAAATTTGTGAGGCAATGCTATAGATTCTACTCGTGCACGCATAACTAAAAGTTTGAATCAAAGTGACAAAGTTTTATAATTAAAAGAGGTCAAATTCTGATAATAATTGATAAATTAAGAAATAAGTGATAAAATATTTACTTTTAAAGTTTAAGTGTTCACTCTCTCTCTCTCTCGACATATATATATATATATATATATCTATAAATTATCAATTAAATTATAAATAATTTACTTATGGCTCCAAAAATATTTGTGAGCTAGGGAATAGTGTCCCCTTCCAATTACCCAACACACTCCATATTTATAAATACATAAATAAATAATTTTCTGTATAACTTCTTATTTCATTACAAGAAAGTCAAATAAATTAAACTATTTTCTTGAAGATAAATAATAATATTGTTGATTATTTTTTATATAAAAAATAGATGACACACTTTGTTACGTGGTTTTTTTTTAATTATTAATATTAAAGGGACATTCAAATAATACAAAATTACAATATTAAACTTGTCATTATTTTGAGTTACTGTAGGCTTAAAAACTCAAATTTGAAATAAAAATAAAAAAGTTGTCCAAGCTTTAATGTGTTAGCAAAAAATAAAATTAAACATTTGTTCAATACAATTGAAATGTTAATATTAGAATTTAGTGAAATACTAGATTTTTAATTACATTTAGTGTCTATTTGAAAATGATAAAGAAATAGTGGTTAAATGCGTTAATGCTTGTGTATTTTATTTCTTTTTTTAGCACTTTATAAAAATTATTATTAAAATATTAATGCTACTCACAAAATACTTAAATACTATTTTAATTAGTATGTAATTAGATAAATTAATTTAAAAATAATCTCTAGTACTAATTAAATTTGATAAGCACTTATGGGATTAATGGCCAAATGTATGAGTAAGCACTTATATATTTAATTTAATATACATGAAGCACTAATTACCATTAACAAAGGGGCATTTGATTTTGTTGGAATTTACTGAGATGACATAAGTTGGTATTATTTTAGAACACATTTTTGTTATATATTTCTATTGCAATAAATTGAACTTTTCACTATTCATATCACATTTTAGGAAAGATTTTTTTCTTATTTACAAAGGCATATTCCTTTTGAATTTTGAAAATAAAAATGTTCATTAAATAAGGTTTAGGGTTTAGATATTTTATATTTTCAAATGTGTAGCTAACCCACATTCACATCAAAATAGAGAGACTTATGTGTTTTTTGTTTTTCTTTTTGTGTTCTAAGTTATTTATGTTTTTTTTTACACAAGTGAAAATAACTTAGCAAAAATTATAAGCCTTCTTAAGTGTTCTCAAAATGATTTTGATATTGTTTTTCGAGAAACGAATAAGATATTCTTTTGAAAAATGATTTGTGCTAATTGAAGAAATTTTAATGTATCAAAATAAGGAGATTTCGCTAAATAAAGTCATTAAGAAAGATTTAGTACAATGGTGACAAAAATGAAAGATGATGTTTATTTTATATAAGTCTATTAAAGTTTGTAATTATATATTTTTTAGTGGATTATTTTTTTTAGGTATGATTTCATAGATGTGGGATTGAAAATTTTGTAGTGTAGTTTATTTAATTGCCTTGTAGTTGACTCTTCTTAATTAATTGAATAAAATTAATTAAAATTAGTAACACTTGTTAAAATGATCTTTCAAATTTACTTGTTATGTCTTGTTTTGCTAATTAAATCCCCTTTTATTATTGATGATTTATAAATGTTGAAAATTGAAAACAAAAATTTGAGTTTCACAAATTGTGAGCAAATATATACATTTACTTATTTTTTTGACGTATTTAACAATTAATAAAAAAATAAATGACAATCAAATAATAAATAAATAAATAAAGAGAATGAATAAATCAATGTAATGTTATAATCATCCATCCAAAATTTAAAATCTCTTATACAAAACATAAAAAATCTTATTATTAAAATTGAAATTCTAATTTAAAATTCAACCACAAAATTTTAAAAAAAAATTGAAAATTTTAATTCAATATTTGAATTGTTTTGTACAAATTCACTCTTTTGGTTATAGGTTTATTTATTTTTCATAAAAAAATAAAAAAAATACTTAAATGTTAAAATTAAAGATTGAAAGATTGATTTTATATGTTTATGAAGTTAATTTTCTATAAATTTAATAAGATTAATTTAAATTTAAAAGTTATGATTATAAATTTACCAAAGTAGCTTTCTTTTAGAAACAAAAATTTTTCAGTGGGGACTTGAGTCTCTCATTGGGATAAAGATGACTCAGATACTAGTGCCACGTAAATATATTTTCTTTGTTAATAATTTATTTAAATTTATTTATCATAATATAATAATTAGCAAAGTATATTCTTCTATAAGGTAATATATGCTTATGAGTTATGACTAGCATAAATTATTAACTACCATTGGGATAGGCATCGCTAAGTCAGATTGGTTTGAGTTCAATTTTAAACTATAATAAATTGAATTGAATTAAATTGATAAATTTATGTTTAGTTCAATTTGGTTCAAGGGTTTAGACTAAACTAAAATAAATAAAATTATTTTTAATGTTATTAGTTTTAAATCTAAAAATAAAAATTATTTTAAAATTTTTTGTCTTTTTAATTTTTTAAAATTTTTTTATTAGTTAAATATGAAGAGTTATTTTGTACTCATTAAAATAATAAAAATAAAATTTACAATTTCAGAATATATTAAGTTGATTTAATTTTTGCAATTTTAATTCAAATTTAAATTGTTAATCTTATTGATTTAGATTTATTCAATCTAAAATTTAGACCAAAAAATTTCTACTGATCCAAACAAATTGTTTTGAATCATTCGGTTTAAATTTGTCTAACCCTAACACCAACTGCTCCAACAACAGAGATAACCTACATTTCTCCCAAAACAGTACATAGCTAGCAAAAGTTGTTTTCTGCATTCAATATATATCACAGTTAAGTTAGGCATTTGATTGAGAAGAAAAGCTGAAAAAGGAGAAGAACTGTAGAATAAATAAAAGACTTGTATTAATTAATGACCATTAGCCATGAGCCCTCCCTACGCATAGATTCATGTCCCTCATTATTTCTGTGTAAGTTTTAACTTGAGTTTGAATTTACGATAGTGATATTAATTTAAGCAAGATTTTTCATCTTGTTGAACTATCTTTTGGTTTGAATTTGTTAACCCCAAATCTTCTTGATTGAAATTATTGTGAGGATTTACAACCTTATCACTCTAAGGTTTTTAGACAAAATTTTCTTCCTAAAATGTAAACATTGTTAACACTTTCACAAACTGTGTTGAGAATGAAGATACAATTTTGTCCAAAAATAATTAAGAGTTGTTTTAGACATTGGTTACAAATCTTGTGCATATGAACGTTTTTTGAGAGCTTTACATATTAAATATGTCATTCTAATAAGTACAAGAGCTTCTTTTTATAGTGTGCCTATGCTCCATCCACGAAGATAACAATCAGATTTGCACTGAGTTTTGAAATTTTGTCATTGTTGATACAAAATTTTACTGTATTTGTGTTTATATTTGTATTAGAATTAGAATGATATATCTGTTTTAAAATTGGAATGGTAATTTGGTGGAAGTTGAGGCTTTTCGTGAGTATATGTTTTGTATATATTTTGTGGGAGCTGAGACATTTAAAGAGAGACATCATGGCAACAAATGAAAAATGATTGAGTGCTCACAATCAAGTGTCGTTGATGCCAAGGAAAAAAACTAAAAATAGAAAAGAATTCTAGAATAAATAAAAGACTTTTGTTAATTGATAACTATTGACCGTGAACCTTCCTTACACATCAATTCCTATTTAAAGAAAATAAAATTAATAACTCTGCACTATTTCCACGAAACTTTCAACTTACCTGAATTTGAATTTATGTTAATGCTGTTAATTCATGCAAAATCTTTTTCATCTTGTTGAACTGTCTTTTGGTTTGAATTTGTTGACCCCAAATCTTCTTGATTAAAATTGTGAGGATTTTCGACCTTATCACTCCAAAATTTTGGGCTTCCTTATCACTTCTTTCATCCTCGTAAATTTCGTTGCCAAAATGTAGAACTTTATTGACAGGCTGCTGGGAAATAGGGATTACCGAAAATCTTTACAAAATAGCTGAAAGCAATAAGTTGGTGAAAATGAAAAGAAAGAAGATCCGTTGCAATATAATATATTATATATAGAGAGAAGCAGGAGCAGCGTTAATTTAGATACAAGTAGTGTCGCTGCTGCTAAGAGAGTTGACGCGCAGGCTGGTGCCACGGCTGACGCAGACGAAGATATGAAGATGAAGATGAAGATGAAGATAACAGAAAAACAAGAAGGGATGCATGCAATGATTACAGATCATGATATATATGTCTCTCTTAGCTGCTAGCACGGCTAGCTGTGGCTTGGGAATATGATACGCCCCATGCATCGACCACGACTATTCCTTAAAACCCCACCTTACCATTACTTTCACTTTTTTAACTGACTTCCTTGCAGCCACATATCTTTGCTTTTCGAATCTCTGTTGATATTATTACTCAATATTCATCTATTTGTCTCTGAGTTCTGAAAAACAGAAAGAGGTCTACTCATTAGGGTTTTGTTTCTTTTAAGGGAAGCCAAGATCATCGTTTATGTACAGAAGCAAAGAGCTAGCCAGCCATTAACGAGCTGACCAGTGAATACATGATTGTGAGATTTTTTTGTTTTCTTTACTGTCCTCTCGTTTATGCATTATTGACACGAGAGAGAGAGAGAGAGAGAGAGAGAGAGAGGAGGAAGGAGGGGACCAAGCAGCACGGGATGCTATGGTAAGTAGTTAAAGTTATTTCAGGCTATAAATAAATGTGTACCATTAGCCGGCTGTTCTTATGTTAGGGGTCCACGACATAGTAAGGTTAAAATAAAAGGACGATAAAGAAAAAGAAAAAAGGGCAAGAGCTAGCAGCTTCGATTGGAGAAACAAAAAACACACAAAGATATTCAGTATACAACACACGCGCGCACACACAGAGCTCGCAATTAAGAATCTTCTCAGTTCTGAGAAAGCCATTCAAGAAAAAAAAAAAAAAAAAGCGGCCCCAACCCCACCACCTCACACCACAGTTGTCATTGTTGATGAGCATTTTTTGGAAAACCTGCTTTCCTTCTTTGTCTTATACATGGTTAATTATATAGAAAAATGAAGAAAGTGATTTGTCTTTCTAGTTGATCGTTAATTTTATTATGAAATTCCAATGTCTATATCCGATGGGTATGGATATAGCACAACTAGGATTTGGTGTGCATTCACAAGTATATATAAATCCTATCAAATTGATACACATGGTATTATTTTACTGTGCGTAAGATTTACTACGATATATATATATATATATATATTAACTTATAACATATTAATTTCAAGTTCGCCTTCCTAACAATGTGATGAGACAATTGAGTGAAAGATATATGATGGGTAGAACACAATTGTGAGTCGGTCATGGCCGGTGGGAATTAATGTAGGCTTATGATTTCGTTTTGTAGATGGTAGTTGGGACTAGGCAGGACATGTAGTTGCGCTTCTCGAACAAATTCAGCTGAGATAAGAGATAAGTCAGGGTCTTGTCTGGTATTCATCATCTTAGGAAGGAGGATATGAAATTCCACGAATGCCAACGCATCCTGGTTGCGAGGGAAGTGCACTGCAGTGGTCCCGCTGCTGTCTTACCTTCCTTTACTGACATTGTCTAAATTTTCAGTAAATGGCTGGCTGGTTGGCTTTATATAACTTCATTGTTGTATATACGAAGCCTTTTTCTCTTTTGGTAGAATTACCTTTTAGTAAAAAATGTATGCCAGAAAGATTTCTTCTGCTTGGGGTTTAAAGAGAAGTCTCTATTTTGAAAAGGAAAATATAGCTTTATTACTCCATATTTGATGCAGGACCACTGCAATTACTCAATGTTTGGAGGTTGAAATGTGCCTGGGCGTGCTTTGCTAGCTATCACAGATTCACACAGACATATATGTGTGTGTGTATATACATGGACATATATCCATCTCACGTGACTGGTGTAGATTTGACAGTATAACCCATTTGATAAATTCTTAGGGTTTGAAAGAACATGACTTGGAGGAAATGAATCTTTCCTTTTTCATTTATCTGACTTAGGGGAATTTTTGCTTTATTTTGGCAAGGAGAAACAGTAACTATTTGTATGTGATTCAGCATTAAAGAGTAAACTTAGCTGCACTACTGTTGATTTGTCGTACAAGTAATAACTGCAGATTAATAGCTGATGTAATGTCTGGTCTTGGTACAGGAATTTATTTATGGCAGATTTGGGTGATGTAGCATTGTGGAAGCGGTCGTGTGCTAGTTGATTAGTTACGGTGATGAAGCTGGAAATGAAGTATAGTTTGGTAGCATGTAGCTAATGATGGTTCAGTCGCAGATGCAAGTTGGGGCTAATTAAAAAGGGCGGGCAACTGACGTAAAAAAAAATCCGTTCCTTCACCCTAAAAAGCAGTCATCTGTTTCAACTAAACATTAGAAGGTAATGAAAAAATATTTTTGCTGATCACCTTCTAGTGCTTTACTGAGAAGAAAATTAAAAAATGAGACGATTCCAGAGATACTCAAGTATATATATGATTTCAGACTTCATATTGTAAGCACATACATGTACATGATTCCAGTTGATGTTCTGGAAAAGACAATTCTGACATTATCATCCCGAATGAGCACTAGATGATATGAAACACGCTGCATTGTTAGCAGTAGCCGATTCCAAGAATTTGGGGTGTAATACTTGATGACTTGATGTGTTCCGCTTTCGCTCACTATTCAAATTCATATATATATTAATTACATTATAAATTTACAACCCTTAATATATATATATATATAAACTATTAATATTTAAAGTTGTTGACACCTTGTTTTCGTTCTCTGTATGTCAACAGGTGATTTATTTTGTAGAATTTTGAGATTGTCTTATCTTCTTTGGGTCAAATAGCTAGATATACACTAATCAAAAATGTCGATTACTGGCCGAAAAATATATAGTGAGAACTAATTCAATAAAATGATGAAAATTTTTTTTTTGAATTTGAGTTCCTTTTATACAGTCTCACATTTTTTCAAATTATAAAAATTTAATTTTTATAAACTAATTATTTCTACTAACATGAAATGATTTGGCAAATGAAAAATATTGTGAGCCATCAATTATAATTTTTATAAATTAATGTTAATTTTCAAATTCAGTTGTATTCTAATGGATTCTACGAAGTAGCCAACACTACGTAAATTCCACCATCCAACATTGTGTAAAAAAAAAAATCAATTTATAATTATATATATATGTATGAATCCACAGATCCCCAAGGAGATAAAGAAACTAATAATTTGGCTTGTTCGATTGACTTCCTTCGTGTGAACAGAATTTTATGAGCACAATCGTCGGAATCGGCTTGATTTAGAAGATTAAATTAACACACGCAATTCTACTACCATCTTCAATTTTTCTCCTTAATTCACACTAATTATGTTTATTAGTCAACTTGTGAATAAGCAAATCATTGGTATGAAATGCATAGGCCTCTATGCATTTACACATTTTGTGTGCATGTGTGCTTGTGTTTAAAGCTAAGTTTGGGATTGTTATTGAGGCGATGGATGATCTAAAATTAATTTTCAATGGTTAAAAGTTATTTTAATATTTTATAACTTTTTTTTTTAAATTATTCTTTGTAAATTGACTTTAAAAGAAATTATTTTTCAGAAGCTTTCAAAATTTATTTATATGTTTTATTGCAGTTTTAAATAAATCCTTTATAAGCTATACAAATCCAAAACTAACTATAAAACTTATTAAAATGGAATTAGATATTTGTTTTCCTTTTATTAATTTTTTCTCCACATATTTTTATTGGTGGATAAAATAAATCTCATATTCCAATTACCATTGATATTGTACACAAAAAGCAGCTTGCACACCGATATATAAAATAAAAATTATACAACACATATAATATATTCATATTTAAAATATAATTTATTAAATATTTAATTAACTCTCATCATTGTTAATTATAGCTTTAGTAGAGTAAGAAATAAACTTTTTTATAATTCATTGCAATCGCCAGGCCTTCAATTATGTTATTTTCTTTTAATTACTTACTTAAGTAATTGTCAATTTATCAAGACTCGTATAATAGTTTAATTATAACACGATTAAGTTTTTTAGGTCTATAATATTTTTTTATATAAAAAAAATAATATTATCATAATTTTTTTTAGATATTTAAATTTTTATTGATAAAATAATTTTTTAATTATTCTAAAAAAAAAAGGTTTAATTAATTCAATTTTTTTATAATAAATAAATAAATAAATAAGAGTATAAAAGATTGATATTCTTGTGGCACCAATTTGGTAAGGAAATACTCTTAGTTTTAGATTTGCTTATTATAGTATAGGATAGGATGGAGTTGGTTCTCCAAACGTACGAGGGGATTTAAGTTGATAATGACTTTCATGCCGAATGAGTTTTGAACGAACGGGGGCGAGGAAAACTAGGTGAATTATTATAACTAATTAAACCTTGTTAACTACAGCACATACAAAGTTTCTTAAGCTAGAGCTAGCTTGAAATATCTGCTGATAGACTCCAGCTACGGTTTTCTGAATTAATAATGCACTTAATGCTGATATGAAACCCTCCCAGATTATATTAAATGACTGTTAACTGTCATACTCATGCCTATACGTGCACCAGAAGGAAGCACGTCTTTCAAAGCACTTATCAAATTAACAGAGAGAAATGGCATTTCTGTAGTTTGTGCGAACAAGAGGTGCGATCCCTTAACCTTGCGTGATAGAAATAATCCCCACGGAAATGCATGACCGGACAGACTTTACTCAGAAATCTGAACCAGAAAATGACGCTGCACCGCGAACCTTGCCGGTCTATCCCTCAAACCCTAATCTTCTTTTATTTATTCTTCTTAAAAATAAATCTTTCTTTTTTCCTTTGAATTTAGAGAGTCCTTTAAACTCTCTTTTTTCTTTCTTTTTATATATATATGTATAATTCTCCCTTGCCTTCTTCAGCACTTTCAATTACACACAGAGAGATCATGAAATTATCAAGCGTTTGAAAAAAAAACCAAAAAAAAATGCTCAGGCAAGTCTATGATATGAAATCGAAACTTTTATCCTACAGATTGACACTCTCTTCCTCAAAGAGTAATCAGAAATAAATCACACTCACACACTATAATTTCTTCTTGTTTTGTCAGATTGGTGTTGGTCTGTGCCCTAGCCGAAGCTCTAGATCAAGCTCTTCAGTGGCTGACTGGTTGCTGTTGTTGAGATTATTGTTGTCGTTAGTGGAAGTTGAGGGATCTTTGGTAGAGTAATGCTGAGAAGAATTTAAGCCCGCTGGATTCACCGGAAAATTTATTGATGGCCCTATCAAGTTATTTGGGGCATATGGTGAAATGGAGAGGAGGGTAGAAGGCGAATCAATAATAGCACATGCAGTCATAGTTGTTGGAGTAAAAACACCACTAGGGTTAGGTAATTGGTAGAGTAAACATAATCCGCCGTTTGTAGCAAATTCTTCAGCTGAAATTATAAGAGTAGATGAGGAAGTTGAAGATGATGAGGTAGGAATATTGATTGAACCCGGATGGGTTTGGTGGAGTCTAGCACGGTCCCGGCGATGCACATTCATGTGGCCGCCTAGTGCTTGAGCTGACCGGAATTCCCTTCTACAAAAAGTGCAAGTATAAGACCTAGGAGGCCAAGTGGTTCCCATGATGTTGCCTGTGTCTTCTGCGAAAGCCCTAACCTCCCACGAATCATCTTCATCTTGGGGGGCTTGATTAGGGTTCAACATCCAAGCAGCTGTAGCAGGGGTTAAGCTAGGGTTTGGTTGATGTTCGTGTTGATTTTGCTGAGATTGAGCAGATAATTTTTGAAGCTGGGTTAAGGAGAGAAGGCCAAGCTCAGAAGCCATGGTAAAAGTAACATTTAAGCTGGGTGATAGAGGTGATGTGGGACATAAAGGGGGAATGGGTTAATAGAGGTGATGTGGGACATAAAGGGGGAATGGGTTAAATAGGGGGATGGGCTAAGGTGAGAGGTGTATTACCAAAATTGGGTTGCTAGTGGTTGGAATTTAGTAAGAATGACATTATAATAACTTGCACCTCCAATCACTCGTCGTTTCCATACAAGCAAAAGTTGTAACTTTGGCTTTGACGCCCAAAGATTAACGTAACTGCTTCATATATCTCATGCATTTTTCTTCGAAATTCTTAAAGATTACTACATATATTAAAATGAAGAATACATTATCAAAACAAAGAAAAAGTAGGGAGATAGAAAAGAGACAAAAAAACAAAAGGTTATACTTGGTAACTTATATGAGACCATGCCTTCAAGATCAATGGAAGTAAGTCGTGAATATGCAATCGGGATTCAGATAAATTGATAAATGCCGATAAAATTCCTTGCCTGTGGCATAACAACTGACTGTAATATTATCATTGCAATAGTAGTGTGTCTTTACTTCCTGTTGCCTTTGATGTACATGTGACAAGTCCAACCACCCGAACCCAAACGTGTAAAGGCATTGGAATACATGTATGTCTTTGTCTCCCACATTTGGCTGTCTTATTTACTTATAAAATGAATAATTATATTTATTTGATATCATTCTGGTGGAATAATATGTGAGTGTGGTATTGTTGAAAATTATTTTTGTTTTGATGCTGAGCGAAATCACTTGACAAAGCCTTCTGTAAAAGCTTTTAATGTTTTTACGACATTAGTACGACACCTATTTCAGGCAGCAGATATAATAAATTAAAAATTATAAACGTTTTTTTATTATATAAAAGCATTTTTACACAATAAGAACATGATTAATCCGAGACAGATTCTGAAACTCCTTGTGAATATGCACTTGTACATGAGGCTAATTGGGCAAATGAAACAGAACATTCAATGTCGTACTACTGTCAATTATTTATTTATTTATTTTTTTAACCAAGGCACTGTGATTTTCTCTAGATATTGTATTTCGATGGATGTGCCATGATTGATATGGATCACCGAAGGCCCCCATGTAATTGTTTTAATAGGCATTGAAAATCCGCTCCTTGTGAAGCAATTTGAAACGCACTAGTAATTTATACGGTAGCGAAGACAAAACGCTTCAGTATCAACATTCAATGTTCATTGTCACACATCATCATAACTGGCACCTTTCCAGAACTTAAAATGATCTTATGTTTGGCACCTTTCTGGAAACAAAAGTGTATGTACGATGATGAGGGTTTTCCTATAATAATACGTTTAATACAAAGTATGTTTAATTTTTTCAATTCTTATATCAAATATTTTAAATTTTACATTCCTATTATAATATTTTAAATGTGTTTTAAATTTTTTCTTAATTGTTTTAATTTTTGTGTTTTATGTTTTAAGTATTTTATAGTGTGTATTTTAAGTTTTATTATTTTAAATTTTTTGTTTTATATTTTAAATTTTATATTAATAAATGTAAAAGTCAAGCATATGCGATACAGTGAAAAAATAAAACTTTCATATACACCATACACTACGCAGAAGAAGTGGAAAAATTCATTACATTTTGTGGGTTTTGAATGCCAACTCTAGCCTTCCATCATCATTTGGTCGTTTTGACATTTCATGCTTCATGCTTAATCAGAAACCCGCAGTATATATTTTTGCAGATAGCAATCATAATTACCTTGGAAATATGCATACATGTCGTGATGACTATTGTTTTCTTGCATACATTGATGAAATTAAGGAAGTTTTACACAGCTGCAAGGCTCACAATTGTCTTTTTACCGACATCGTTGTTATTTAAAAAAAGAAATATTATTTGATCATTATCAGGATTACCAGGGCCAGAACTTAGCTTTCAATGTAGGGAAATTACCACTCCTGGCCGCATAATAAACATAATATCCAGTCTTTGTCTTTATAGTTCCTTCCACTTCCTCATAAGCTAGCGTCCGTTCAACGCACCGCCTAATTTTATGTAGACTGTCATTTAGAACTTCATCAAGTTTCGGCACTTAACCCCACCAAGATCTTAAATTCTCTTGCTTGTCAGTTTTCTCTTCTCCTATCAACAAAGAAACTCGGTTTCCTTCAACCTCAATAGAATAAAGCTTAACATACAATGCTCAAATTTGTTTTATGCATTGATAAAAATATAGATATGTAAACAGCAATATCTGATTATGTAGTACCTCCAAAACAATTGATATCTTGTATATCTATTTGCATATTGGTTGTTACAAGTCATTAGTATATCCATTGATTCAGAAAAAGCTGAGCTATAACTTGATAGAGAGAATGACTCTTTCCTCAGACATTGCTTTTTTCACCTACGGCTTAAACAAGGAAGACTAACCCTAATTAGTTTTATTTTCGTACCAACCATTGTTTGCATCGTCTTGGCTCTTTGCCACCAAGTACCAAGGCATGGAAAGTCCAGCAACTTGCAATTCACTTTCCGCGTTTTAGTCTCAATATATATGCTTAAGTAAATCAGCCAATTAAAATATTTAATTATCTGATAGCTTCTTAGGAGTTTCCATATCCTACTACTAGTGGAACATAGGGACTTTGACCGCAAGTAGTCAATTACTTCATCAAACAAGTTCTCAATAATTTCTAGTGAATAACGAGGTTGATCAGAAATCATTCTATATTGCTAATCATCAATATCTGTCACGTTCACCTCCGGTTTGTTGATCATATCGATCATCTGAGAGGATATTATTGACAAATGGTTCACAATTCCCTTTCGCTGGCTGTAGCTATCTTCTTGTTTATAATATAGATATTGTGACTAATTACGACAAATATAAGAGCCAGACGCAAAAGATAAACTACTTGAGAGGTATTTGATGTACCATGTTATTATTAGAAAAGCTGCACCTGTGGATATGATCTGTCGTACATCATGTGTGCCAAGTAAAATATATATATATATATATATAGTTGTCGTGTATATCTCAATAAAAAGGAATGATAAGTATAAAGCTCAGATTATATTTTAAGGGAAATAACACATCGAGGTATTTGATTCAGGAATAAAACCAAATTTAATATTCATTAAAAATAAACTAGAGTTTATATCAACTATCCGTAAGCAATCATGCATTCATATTTGGGTGCTTTCGTCGTTCCATAAGATTTAATGAATTAAACTAGTTGATTTGCTGCAGATTCAAACAAGGAATTCATTTGTGAGAGATTACCACAAAAAATCGGTGTTTACGTTACTTAAACATCACACAGCTGAATTAGTTGTGATTATATGACTTGATTATTAAAAAATAAAAATAAATTGGATACAGTGGTAACTAAGAAACTATACAGTGTCACGAATATGACGACATGGTAAGCAATTTAATTGGTAACTAATGAAAGATTCAGGATATAGAAAGAATTGCATAATTTTTGGACCTCTCAAAGGCATGAAGTGCAAATATATCATTAATCTCTGTTTGAACATAATTGTAAAAGAAATCATAAGCCTATGTAGGAACCCCTTCTAGCCAAACAGTTATAACCCATACGATGATGGTTGAGAGTCATTGAGCTAGTTGCTTCATTTGGTCTTAAAAGTACAACTTAAAACAATTGGCACTAAGTCAGTCTTACTTACAAAATTTAAAAATAATGAAAAACAACACAAGAAAGAGATTAAGAGAGAACACAAAAGTAATAAGAGTATTTTTGCATAAATGTTTAGATATTTTGGCCAAATAAGACCTTTGTTTATAGTTCAATATTTGCACAATGAAGAGCTAAGATTAAAATCCTAAAATCTCATCCGATAAACTTATAATGAGATGTCTAAATGTAATTCCTAAGATAAAAGAATTTACTATATAAAGATAATTCCCCCATCAATCCATAGTCTCCTTATAATTATCAATATATATATATATATATATGTATATGTATATAAAGTCATCTAATTAAGACAAGATCTTTTAGAAGCATTTAGAAGCATATGACCTCAATGATGGGCAAATCTAATGCTTCTACTTAGGAAAAAAAGTTAATAAGTGACATTCTCTTCTACCCAATCAAGCAATAAACTTATTGTCCCTGTGTTGGTAGTCGCGAACCTTATCTTTGAACTACCACAAGGTTATCTCGAGTTTCATGGCCAACTTACTTCACTATCTAACAAGTTCTTCTACTTGACGAAAGACTTGTGATTCGATAGATAATTGAGTGTTCGGACTTTTTGGTCATCAACATTGATCTTTGCTTCCTTGTTGAAAGTTGTCTTAACATCCAAAGGTACCTACTTTGGTTTGTTACACTTAGCATTGCCTACATTTCCATGGTAAGACTTCAAACAGCTTGCATAAAATATTTGGATTTAGTAGAAGCATTGAGGGTAGTTATACCTTATATGATATATTGCCAACTCACTTGGTAATTGAAAATAGACCCTTGTATTTTCAAAGCAACACTTTTTCTAATAGACATGTGGACTTATGTTGTGTAGGGAGAATATTCACAAGTATTGTGACCTCAAGATTGAACTTCATAACATTTACTTTTAGCCCACATCTTCATTCGCTTTATTGGTTTGTTATGGTATGCTTATGCAATGTTAATTTTCTCATGCTACGACTTAGTGGCCTTATATGTTATTAAAGAACAAACTTTGCAGCTTCAAACAAGTATACGAAGTGTGAGAGGTTATAACCAATTATATTGTGTAATGTTCATCAACTACCTCAAGTATAACTCTAATAAAACATTCATTTGTTCGATCTACCCATCAATTTAAAGGTGAAACTTGTTTAGAAGTGGAATACTAAACCTATAAGCTTGAATAGCTTAATTCAAAATTTCTTAGTAAAACAAAAGTCGCAGTTATTAGCAATCATCCTCAATAGTTGCAATACTTAACCACATTCTTAAAGAATAGCACGCAATTTCTTCCACAAAACAATCTTTTAGTGTTAAGATGAAGAAAGTAGCATACTTGGAAAACCAATTAACCACTACAATAATTGTTTTTATCTCATTAGATTTTAACAATACCATTATAAAATCCATGAAAATGCTCTTCCATGGTCTTTCTAAAAAAGGTAATGGCTCTAATAAGTCCATTGGGCTTTGATATTCACTTTTGTCTTATTGGTATACTAGATAAGTTTGCACAAACTACTTCATATTAAGTCACATTTAGAGCTAATAGTATGGTGTCTCAAGCAATTTCTTTTGAATGTTTATCTAATTTAGTTTCATGACATTTCTTGATAAGATTTTAACGTAAGTTCTAAATTTTAGCACATATACTTGTTAACCATTAGTACAAGTAAGCTTATTTTATACCTAAAACCGTTAGGTCTTCTTAATTTATGCTCGTTCAATGAAGTGATTAATTAATGTATCATATAACATACCTTTTATAACGAAGCTAAGAATCTACCCTAGGAATTTATTAATGGTAATGAACTTAACCTTTTTACTTAGAGTATCTATCCTAACATTGATCTTATCTTATTCGTATTCCAACTAAAATTTAAATTTTTCTTAAAGATCCTACCATTATGCTTGTTTCAAGCTGAATTTGTTTTGATTTTAAAAGTAACTTATTTCTATATTATCTATCTTCGTTATAAACTTCGATCCAAGTAAGTAATGTTGTCAAGTATTAATTGAATGAATGACAATCATAATCTTTTTCTCTTGCACTGTGTAATATCATTCCATGTTCTTGAACTTTTTGCTCTCAAATCTTATCAAATGTCTTTACTACATAAAAGCAATTGTGATAGCAAAAATTTGATACATTGTGTGTACATCAGACGGTAATACATAATCAGGCAGTGCGACTTGGTAAGTTCTTTAGCAAGTTCGTAAGTTACTATCAAATATATATTAACACTTTTAAAAATATTTTCATAATCTTAACTTTTTTAGCAAGTTGGTAAGTTGACCAATTATTCTCTAATAGCCATGAATTTTATTTAGTAATCTATCAATTCAAGACAAAAAAAATTACCATTTAGTGATTTTTATGGATGAATCTTAATATGTTATCACTTATATTTGGACTTATTCATAAAAAGTTTTCCTTCATTGATTTTGTGGCTAAGGAATTCAACTTCATACTATACAGATGAGCAAATCTCCTACTTATACATATAACTTATTAACTTGTCATTCTTGAAGAATTGTTCGTAAATACACCACATATTCTTTAAGTGAGTTATTATACACAAGTACACAACCACATATCAACTCATAAATAGGCGAAAATATGGTTCATTAATATGCAAATGTGGTTGATGCATTGATGAGGCCAAAAGGTATGATCAAGGATATGTTTGTGTCATATAACATCACACACATTGTCTTAGGTTCATTATTAGGGGTTATGCAAACTTGATAGTAATTGAACCGTAAATTAAACTTAGAAAAGTATTTTGCTTGACTAAAATGATCAAAAAAATCAATAATAAAAGATACAAGATACTTGTTTTTTATGGTTACTTTATTCAATGCTCAATAGACAATGTACATCTACATCGAATCGTTATATTTATATAAAAATAACATTTGTCCCGTAAGGAGCATTTGAGGGCTAGATATACCCCATCTCCAATAGGTCATTTAATTATTTCTGTAACTTCACTAATTTTAATAGTGTCATTTGATAGTATTATGATCTACCTTATAAGCTAATTATGTTGTCAACTTTAGAGATATTTTATCTTGTATATATATTTATTCATTAATAAAAGAAAATGTTCTTTATTGATAAATACAAATTATTTTCTTTATTTAACCATGCATATAAATAAAGCATATTTATAAATTATCTGAATAATTTATTTAATAGTTAAATGAGATTATTGAAATTGTTCCCTATGAAAGTGATATTGAATAGGTAACAATATCGCATAATAGACATAGTAAATGTCTTCAGTGAATATCAAAAGATGATATTAGTAAGGATAACATGAAAGTCATATTATTGGGATATTAATATCAATTAAATAATTAGAAAATTATTTTTTTAACGTAACCACACAACGATAAATTATATAGTAATACATGTAGTCAATAATTTATCGTATAATTGTACTAGTATGGAATGTTATCTTTTGACCTGAGATATCATAGTCGAATTTGATGTAGATATACCTGGTTTCTATGGTGTATAAGTACGAGACTAATCATGTCTTGTATGATAAAATTGATTTAGTCATGTATTATTTATATTTAGAAACAAATAATAATTAAGATATAATCTGTTGGCTCGATATCTATAGAATCAAAGTTTTTGATGACTCAATTTAAATTTAAATTCCTTAACAAACATTGATAAATAGTTAAAACAATAAATTTTTAATAACTATAATTAAATATCACACGAAAGAGTTTGTATCAACAAGTTCAATACATATTGATCGATAGTTCGTATTAATATTGGTATAGAATTTTGATATACTATAAACCCTTACTTGATTAAAATTACACAATGAAAAGATTTTATCTATATGGTATGTATAATTAGGATGAGATTCGATGAAGTACTAATTCATTGTAGTTTAGGAGTTATAGCACATTACTATAGGTTAATCATAATTGTTAAATTTTTAAATAGTTCAAAATTCAAAAAATTTGGAATAAGTTTAAGTATTCTACAGTAAATATATATAGTCACACTGATAATAAAAAACAATGAGATATATTTAGGAGAAAAAATATTATCGGTAAAAAAGTTAGCACTTTCGAAATAATGTACACGCTAAAATAAATAAAAATATATATAAGTATTATAGATATTTGTGAATTTTTAAAAGTGTTTAAAGAATTTTTTTTATCTTTGCATTATAATATAATTTGATGTAAATTATATGATATAATTGATAATGCAGATTATTAAAAAATCTAAATGTAAATGTATAATTATTAGATAATTAAATGTAAACCCTTGAAGTTATACTTAATTAAATTTACTTAATAGTTAAGTGAATATCTTACATTTAAATATAAAGACAAAAATGTATAAAATAATAATTATTGAATAATTACTATTTTATTCATGACACATTTTTACCCTTTAATTAAAAATAAGGGTAATTTTATAAAAGCATGAATACATTTTAAGTGTATGAAAGGCTTATTTTACTAATTTTTCATAAGATGAAATGCCATAAACCCTAACTCTCTCTCTTGATTTTGGCCACCCTTCTCTCTTGCCTTGGTTGGTATAGATTGTTGAATCTTTATATTTTTAAAGATTTCTCTTCATCACCTAATCAATTAAAAGAGATAATAAACTCATTTACAATAATTTTATGCATATATATGATATAAGTTACGTTAGCTCATCCAATGTTTGATAAAATATATGAATGGTTCATGCTTATTATTATTGCATATATTTTCATAAATCCTTCCTTTAAGTGGCATTATTGTTAGTGGTTTTACCCTCAGTTCAAACTCGATATTGTGATCCACCTCTTGCTTAGGTGTTACTCTTTAACAGGGCATCTGACATTACAACCTTGTACTTCTTTAAGTACATTTGCAATCATTGTTAGTAGTGTAAACTCCATATTATGCACTACATCATTTACCTTTAATATCATTGTAAGACATTTTTTCTCTATGACTAACTTTTTTTTTCACTTGTATAGTTAAAAGAAAAGTAATACTGGTAGTCAACTTTGGCAATTATGTACACCAAACAAAAACCTCTCTCTAAAATGTAAATTAAATTGTATCATAGTATCGGTACAATATTAAACTATTATAGAAAATTCATGCTTAATATTATGTCAAAGTTGTCAAACAATGTTATTGAAAAGTTTACATGATCGCATCAAGTTTTCAAGTACAACTTAACACTTGAATCACATCGTTGAAAGGTTTAACTTTTGTATTGACTATTTTAACAAAAGTGCTCCCTTTTTCCACCTTAGACCCATGCATTTTGCTTTTACATTTTTGATAAAGTTGTATGAAGTTATGATGTCTAGTAGCTCATTAATCTATCTTAACGTTATAACAATCTTGTAGTATAGCGTGTTAGACACATATTTGGCATTAAAAGTATTGAGTTGCTTGTTTGTATCATCGTTGCCTCTTGTGTCTCAAACATAATACTAAACAATCTTTGATCTACTGTCTGTCATTGTAGAGAAAATAATTTAATCTTGATTTGTTCTTTCTTTTTAGTTGCATTTATGCTCTTCACCCTTTATGACTTGTCTTTCTGAAACTCGTTTTATTAAAGATAAGCGTCTCATGTTCCTCACCATTTGAGCATATGGTGCTTTGACTTTCCTTTATCTACCCTATGAAAATTTATAAGTAGATATGATTAGAAAGGTAGTAATATTATTGGCATCTCGTCGCTTAATCTAAAAAAAAGGCTCATGGCAATAACTCCTTGTAAAAGTTAATAAATTAATTCTCATTGCTCATGTTTGGAAATTGTAGCATGACTCCTTAACATACTCCATAGTGAACTTGTTCTACTTCATCCTTTTATGGGCATCATAGGACACATTCAGATAGAATTAACATTTAAGCTTTTGTTTTAGTATGCTTCAAGTGTCAACAGTGCACAAACTCTTTTGAATTTTTGCATACTTTCTCAATTATCAAAAAGGTATGTGATAAAAAATATAGTGTTGATATGTTTACCTTATCAAATTTATTTTGTAGTTTGATTACTTTGAATTATCTACATATATTAAGAAATGAAAATGTCAACTTTTACCTCTTTAAAAAAGCAAATACTATGAGTTCTCTCTATAGACATAAAAATGAAATAGTATAAATGATTAAGATAAGGGATAATATCATTATTTATAAAAATGTCAAAATGAAATTTGAACCGTTAGACTAATAAGAGAGTCTAAATTTTGCCATCAGAATTTAAAGTATAACTATTTAAGTAATGCACACTTAATACATAATTATCTCACATGTATTAAGAAGTCACATCAGCTTGATTTTTATGTCAACAATTGATCATAGAAATTTTAAATCCCGAGCATTTCATATACTTTTGAAAAGACATGTCAAGATATCAAAAGGCTATAAATCAAGAACGCTCTCCAAGTAAGTCAACCTATTACTAAGAATAATATACAAAAAAAGCATCAAGTACCACCTAGGTTAAATATAGTTTCTATGACTACATTACATTGACTCATAATAACTAGTGACTTTTATGCTATTGACATTTTTCTATAACACGTGGTTAGATTCTATAGCATACAAGGACAGTGATTGATGAATATTATTTGAAAATCTCATTAGCTAAGTATCACCATTGACTTAAAGTATGTAGAATCCTCTTCGTAGGTATGGTCATGGCAGTACAAAACTTGCACAATATTGAAATTAGTTAAGTATAACGCAAGACTTAACACTTTAAATCAATATTAAGTGAAATGTGCTAAATGATTATTTGTTTTAGGAGCTATATATTAACATGTTAAATATAAAGAAGATATTTGATACTTACAACAGTTAATATAAACAAAGTAGCTCAACTTTCTCTCTCTAGTTTCTCTCTTTGTTTACTATGTATTAGATTGGTTTAGTTAAAACTACTGTCCAATATGACTAATTAACAATGAAAAATGTACTATAGTAATTTAAGATGTGATAAACTATTCAAAAAAGAATTAATTCCACAAACCATGATCATGCACAGGGTAGCCAATAAAACACTATCATTACAAAGAGTAATCTTATCCAGGCCTAGCCAATGTTAAAGCTAATAAAGTATCTATGTTTTATTTTTTAAACATTTTAATAGCATCTGCCAACTTCTATGAATATAAACATCTATTTGTTATACCAAAAAGAATAAGTTTTAGAGTGTAGAAAAATATGAATCTAGATAAAAAAAAAATAAAATAGATGAAAGGAAAAGATAAAGACAAAAGGTAATTTTATTTGAAGTTGGAGTTGATGCTTAATAAAAATGTTGGAATGATTTACGTACGTAGGGTGAATTGAGCTACATTTATATTTATTATCCTACCATTATCCTAGTTATATATTATAGTTTTTAATAAATTCTTGTGAATCTTTAGTGTTGTGATTTACTTACATTAGTGGAGAATGGTCTAGAAAGCAAGCTTACAAGGAGAATGGTATGAAAAACAAGCTTATAAATTTCTAAAGTTTGAAACCAATATGCACACACATATTTGCATTGACGTATTTAAGTTGCAAAATTTTGAGTAAGAATATGGCTCTACACATGCACTTGCGTGTGCACATACACACACGTTTAAAGAATCTAAGATAAGAAAAAAATTCAATATTTGAGTAAGACTCTTATATATTTATATTATTTTAAGTTGTTATTCAACTATAATCTAAACAGTCTTTCATGCCCATTTTACAAGCTAAATCAAATTATCACTAATTTAAAGGTATTCATGTTATTAATTAGTTCTCTCTTCTGCTAGAGGATTAAAAAATTTGAAGTTTAAGTATATTTGATATATGCTATTTTTATATAATTTTACTATACATCTATTCTTAATATTTGACTAATTTATCCCTTTATTTATTTATTTTTAGTATGTTTTTGTTCATTTTACTTTATATGTGTAAAAACAAACAAATTCATAAAATAATAGGTTTTAAAGTGATAAACTTTGGACACAATAAAAGGATATTAAAAATAAAAACTTCAAGACCACAATCTAGAATCAAAGGTTACAGCCCGACCATTGAAGATTTTTTCCAAGGCAATAGCTATAAGGCTATAGCCTCAAACTAAATAGATTTGGGCAATGCAACATCAAAGCCAAAGCCGCGGTGTTCTAATGTGATATTTTTGGGTATTTTACTCGTTTTGTTTTGTTATAAAAGAAAGGAACATCAAATTGAGAGAGAATTCTACCAAAAGAGACATTAGAGACAAATAATAAGAGAAAAGGAGTCACTAAGAGAGAAATTAGAGAAAGATCAATAAAAAGCTTGTATTTGAGGAAGCAACTTAATAACTTAAAAGAATTGAGTTTTTCTTTATTCTCTTATTTAATTTTTTTATTAATGTTGAACTTAATTATGATAGTTTTAGTCTATTACATTATGAATTAGGTTTTACATTATAAAGTTATAATGTAGTCAAATTAAAATTGTTAGATTTTTGTTTATTTGAATTTATTGAAGTTTTTGATTATTGATTGGATATTCTTCATTGTTTTTAATATCTATAATTAATTATTCATTAGTAAATGTTTTAATTATATATTAATGATCTGAAAATATATATATACATATATATATACTTGTGATCTTGTGATGAATATTATTAAGTTTATATAAAACAGGAATATACTTGTATACTGAGTGCAATTAATGCTTTGAATTTGTGAATTTAATAATTTTTTGATTATCTTAATCTATATAAGAATATAATAAATTGACAAATGAAACATATTTTTATTATAATCCTAAAGTCTAATAAATATTTTTAGGGTTTCGAATATCAACTATAATCTTAAACTTAATAAAAGTAGACAAAATCAATTCGGATTAGTTTAAAATAAATTATATGTCATATAACTCTCACTCTTATTAATTTATCTTTATATTTTCTTTACTTTCGTTTAGTCATTAGTTATTTTTAACGTAATCATTCAATTTATTTAAATAAAATTAAAATATTTTATTATGTTTTTTTAACTCATTTAGATAAAATTAAAATAGTTTATTATCTTTTTTAACTCATTTTGATAAAATTAAAATAGTTTAACTTGATAGTTAAATTGTAAATAATCAATCTTCATAACATACTCACTCATCATTTTGTGCAACGCATTCAAATAAAATTAGAATAACTTATCATCTTTTTATTCAATTTATTCACATAAAATTAAGATAGTTTAATTTGATAGTTAAATCGTAAATGATCAATTTTCTTGAGATACTTGTGATTTTATTACTTATTCAGGATAGCGAGCACTTACATATTTGTAATTTTCACAAAACAAACATATAAAATTATATGTAATATTCACATTTATCTTCCTGAAAATAACAAAAAATAATTTTTTATAAAAATATAAAATTACCTTTCTATTAGTGATTTGTTAAAAATATTAATGTAATCTTTTTATTTATTTTTATTTTATTTCATGTTATTTTTATTTTTAAGTATTAAATTCACTTATTAAAAAGTTGAAGCATAAACATAATATTTTGTATTTTTAAAATGACAATAAAATACTAACTTAATAATATTTTAAAATATTTTATCACCTACATATATCAAACATACATGTTTTTATATTTTTATCTTACAAATTATTTTTGCTAATTGTTTATTTTACACTTTAAAGATTTTTTATTTATTAAAATATTTTTATTAATAATTTTTATGCATTCAACTTTCTAATAAGTGAATTTTATACTTAAAAATGAAAAAAAAATAATTCAGGAGTTACTTTAATATTTTTAATTCTAATAGAAAATTAAAATTTTTTATCTTGACAGAAAATATATATGATTTTTACGTATAACCCTATTTATCAATTATTTTGATAAATTGTTAGAGAAGGTATTTATTAATTAACCTAACATATAATGCATGCATGCATACATACATATATATATATATAGAGAGAGAGAGAGAGAGAGAGAGGAATAAGATCAAGAGATGCTTAACTTTATATAATTTTTTACGCAAATTTTTTAATTATTAAATAAGTATACTTTTAATAATTAAGATTAAATATAATAATAAATACGTAAGTAAAATACAATTTCAACCATTTAATTTAAATTAATCTAACAATACATAAATAGTTTAAAAATTATGTAAAAAAATTAAAAGTTATTGATAAGTTTTATGTACGCAAACAAACACATGGATTTTTTGGTTAACAAAATGATATCAAGGTAGACCCAAATTCTTATTATTAGTTAAACACTTGCATCTTCTATCTCAATTGAGGATTATAATTTTACTTATAAACTGACAAACCCATTAGCACTCAAACCCTTATAGAACAAATTTTGTAAAAATTGAAACCTACCACGAGTTTGTGATGGATACGAATTTGGATTATAATTTTACTTATAAACTTGCAAATTTGCTAGCATTCAATTCTCATAGAATAAATTTGGTAAAAATTAAAACCTGCCACGAGTTTGTGATGGATATAAATTTATGTTAATATTTATAAATATTCACAATGAGTATCCGCGCATATATATATATATATATATATATAAATAAGTAGATTAACATGGTGGTAGTATATTTATATTATACACTTGTTATTTCATTTTTTTTAAAGTGTACATGTTTGATTAAAGCGTGTGATAATTTAAATAAATGTAATGGTAATATAATTTAACAATAGAAGTGTATTACTTATAAAAATGGTTACAAATCTTTTTTTTAAAATTGTATATTTTGAATTTATGATATTTTATGTGTAAATTTGTAAAATAATCATGTATTTTTTTCTAAAATTATTGTAATCAATTTTTTTTTCATATTGAACGTATTTGATATTTTATATGACTAGTATATTTTATTTTAAATTAATATTAAAAATTTATAATTTTAACTAATTAATTTATAAATTTAAATTTAATAATAATATAAATATAATTAAAAATATAAAAAAATTTATTAAAAATTTACTAATATTTTTATTAGTTTAGTAAATATTAAGTACTCGTTTAAATAAATTTAATAATAAAATATTTAATTTATTATAAATTTTGTATAAATTTAATATTAAATTTTTTTAATACGATAAAAATCTAAATTTAATAATATACATCCCAAACCCAAATTGCTATCATTCCTAATTATATTATGTATGGTAAAAATCTATCCATTACCATCG
>CP135579.1:13497576-13634606 GCA_032401905.1 Swietenia macrophylla | reverse complement strand
ACTAATTAATTTATAAATTTAAATTTATTTATATAATAAATATAATTAAAAATATAAAAAAATTTATTAAAAATTTACTAATATTTTTATTAGTTTAGTAAATATTAAGTACTCGTTTAAATAAATTTAATAATAAAATATTTAATTTATTATAAATTTTGTATAAATTTAATATTAAATTTTTTTAATACGATAAAAATCTAAATTTAATAATATACATCCCAAACCCAAATTGCTATCATTCCTAATTATATTATGTATGGTAAAAATCTATCCATTACCATCGATAGTCATACTGTGGACCTTTACATCTAGAATTATTAAACAAAAGAAACATAGTGCAACTTCGCTGAAGTCAGTGTAAGCCAGTGTTCAATTGCGGAACTGTTGAGATTTTCTGGGAGAAAAATATGAACCCCACTGAATCCCAACAAAAAGCACAAGACCGAAGATCACATTTTCTAGACTGGACCCGCCTAGTACGGAGAAACTTCAAAACCCAACGGACGAAACGACTAAACTGAAGCGGTAAAGCATATGAACTAGCTCATGTCATGAGTCAAACAACTTAACCAGGTCTCGCTTTCCATCATTTTCGATGCTAAATTTTTATAACATTAGAATAAGAAACAGCATATTATGGATAGATTGTTTTTGTATTCTGTCGTCGCTTTCGCTTTTAAATCTTGAGAATTTTATTATAGATAAGAATCAAGTACCGCAATGCCCTGAATCTAATGCAGTTGGATGTGTATATTTTGCGATGCCAATATTGGTTTCTTTAGTTATAGATTTAAGGTCTAATTTTTCAGTTTGTAATGTATTAGCTTTACGTTGATATGGTCTTGCAAATTTAAAATGCCCATTTATGACCCTGAGAAGTATTTCAATTTCTTCTTCCTTTTTTTTCCCCCCGAAATTTTTGCCTATTAGTCTTATCGTAATTTCAGTGAGAGAGATTTTGTGTTCCTTTCTTCGTAAGGAAATTGTTAATCAACGCACACTGTTTGTGGAATGCAGTTTTCTGATTTTGAAGTAGCTTTAGGTGCTCATGACCGGTTAATCATTAACATAATTTGTTATAAGGTTATAAAATTTCATCCACTTAACATACATTTCAATTTCTAAAAGTTAAAAGGGAAACTTAAGTTAGAATTAGAATTTAATGGCCAGGAAAGTGTAGTACATTTGTGCAGGAGTTTATTGGTGGATTGTTATTGTCTCTACTCTAATTATGATTTAGGAAACAGCTTCTTAGGACAATGAGTTATAAGAAGTGAATTGGAGGCAAGCCAAGGAGCCGTGACTTAGGACTACTATGAATTTCTTAACTTGCTTAATTTGTTCAAGTCTCCTTGTTGTTTCAAATGTCAAACTTGTGTTCTTAGCACTCAGGCTTCTCTGAAAGCTCTACATTTCTTGTTTCTTTTTGAGTAACTGAATGTTGCTACTTTGGTCTCATTAGTTGTGCAATCTTATGCCCAAAAAGGTTTTGTACGTTTTGGGCAAGTAATGATTGACCAATGGGTGTTAGTTAATTTGGGTATTCTCAATTTTGCTTAGAGTTTTTCTAGAGTTTCGTCATTTCTTTGGAAGCCTCTGATGTGATGATCCACATGCTCTTCAGAAAGAGAAACTTAATCGTGTAATCCAAAGTTGGATGTGAGAATAGACTGTGGCAAAAGTTAATGGCACGTTACGCATTGGTTTTCCCATCAGAGATTTGTAGTTACTAATGTTTGGTTGGTGGATTTTCTGTCAGCAATTATATTCTGCTAAATGTTGATGTATCAGATAGTGCTAACTGACACTTGTTGCATTGCAGAATTTGGTACAAAGGTCCATACAGAAAGTTTCCTTTTTTCTAACTTTAACTTCACAACCTAGAACAGCAGGCTTTCAAACGAGCATCAACTTATGATGTGCTTCTGAGATTGCAATAGGTAAGTTTATGCCTCTTTCCGCTGTCAATATTAAAATCTATCAAATAAGTCTTTCCTTGCTGCAAGCACTAATCAATTTTATACACGCTGGCTTACATTAGCATCATGTAGAATTGAAGTTGTAGGCTCTTTTAAAGTTGTAAATTGGGTAACTCGTGGTTTACCTTAGATTTGTTTATATTCATTGGTTAGCTTGTGGGTTTGTGCTTTTGTGGATTAGATAAGTAGTTATGGAATTTATAGAAATTCCAATTGCAATGTGGTGATAAAGTTGTGGTATAAGTTGTTTCAGGCAGCTGGGATTTCTGGGGTAGCTCTGAAATCTTGTTCCTTTTTTTTCATAGAACACTTTGACTGCTTTGGAGGATGAAAGAATGCAGGGGTGCTAGCTGTTTTTCTGTGATTAGGTGGAACTGGATAGAAGGATTTTTTTAACATGCTACAGGGGATGTGTCTTATTTTCTTTTGGATAAGGTGCATTTTCTTGGGTCTCTATAGGCATCAACTTCTAATTTAATTTTGAATGGAACATGTTTTTGGAGTTTGTACTGCAAGAAAGGGGGATGAGAAAGTGCAGGTGGTGGGGGAAACAGAAATTATATTTGATACTTATACTACCAATTCTTGATAAGGTTCATTATCATGACTAATCAACTGTAACATTTTGTGCTATATTCACAAACCCATAACTGGAACTCTCAATGTTTGGCTTGTTCAGATGACTTGGTACCACCAGTATTGCTTCCTTTGTCACTAGTCCAGCTTCATAAATTGTATTGGAATTACTTAGAAATGCTCAAATTCTAATGGACTTCAATTCCTTTCGATCAATTGCATGCCAAGCTGAACATGCTGGAATGTTCAGAATTATCCAAAACGTTACACAAATTCCCTGACTTAGTCTGATGGTCACTCTCATATCAATATCATTCGAGTTCTTTTGATTTTTTAGATGCAGGTTTAATCCAACACATGAAGAGTTAGGGTATTTATAATGCCAAAATATGAATCAGAAGACGCACACACACATATAATGTGCGTTGTTTAAATAGTATTTTTTCACCAAAATAGAGAGTTGTGAATAGTGATCTGCATTTATTTTGGTCATGAATTTGTGGTCTTCTAAATATATCGTGATCAACTTCCTTTTCCTTCTCTTTTCTTTTATGTTGTCTGATTATTGTTTGTCTTATTGCGCATGAAACTAAGCTGAACCATTTTATAATTTCTTAGGGAAACTGTGAGCTTTTTCAATAGAAAATGTCACTTAATTTCCTTTACAATTCTGATAGAAAATTTTCTCTATTCTGTGCTTTGATCAAGAGGCAAAAACATTTTGGTATTGTTTTGCCTACACAAAGAGCATAATTCCGCTCAACTGTGCTGAATTAGACCTCAACTTCAGGGGCAAGGGGATAATTCAGCCAGTGCATGTCCAAAATTACTAATATTGGAGCTAATAATTTTTGTTTCAATTCAATTATCTCTGTTGTTGAAGGGGATAGACTCTAGTAGCTTGAATAATGGTACATGTTTCATATGGTACATCTAGTAGGCTGAGGCATTATGGCATAGAAGTGGGGAGGAAAGATTTGCATATATGTTGAAGACACTATCCTTGGTTTTAGTATCTTCTTCATCCACTCTCTAGTTTCTTGATTATGTGCTGATTATTTTCAACTTTTTGTTGAGTTGATCCTATTATGTCTTTATAGTACCCGTGGGTTTGATCTCCTGTTTGGTGCTTTTTTGTTATTCTTTTAGTGAAGAAGGGTAAAAATAAAAAAAATTGAAAAAAAAAAAAGAATTGGAAGAACAGGAGAAGACAAGAATAATCTAATCTCTAAGCAACCGTATCACTGGACTCAAATAAGACATGCTGCCCAGAGCTTACTAATATATAAATTAGCACATACAAATACAAATTTATGTGTTCAGAGATGATTTATTATCCTTTTAGGATTAAGAATACAGATTCTGTCAAATAAAAGTCAGCCTAACAAGGACATAAAAGTCTGACTCAAGATATATGTTGAAAACTTCAAAAAGTCACATTAAGATTATGTAAATTGCTCTAAACAAGCTAAATTCAAATTTTAGGTCACAACCACAAAAATAGAATGTAGCTACTGAGTTCAAATTTTCTCATAACTCTTGAACTTGAGAGAAATGTATTAAAAATGCAAGGAACGTTCCCTTCATAGATGTAGTCCGTGGATCTAACGCAAGAAAACTGTAAAATGCTGAAAATTGAGAATATATTAAAAATACCTGCTTGGCATATTTTGGCATGGCAGCATTACATGTGTCTGTCAAAACAGTTTGCAACAGAGGAATATAAAATTATTACTACTATTTCATATTTTACTGCAAAGAGTTGGTTAGGTTGAATGTTTCATTGCTTTATCCTGTTTCTATTTGATACAAGATATTCCACTTAGATTAATAAAGGATCCCCCATAGAAATCCTACTTGTGCAACTTGGATATTGAAGGGCATAAGTAATTGTATTCAAGACATTTCACTTCATCTGAGTAGGTTCTGTATCTCCTTATGATGATAGACTTGATTAAAAGCAAAAGTTGACGGTGTAACTTCACATGTTGATAATTCACACCTTATTGGTAGTATGTTGGTCCATGCAAGACATTACATCTAAGAATTTTCAAGAAGAACAGCTACTATCAAACTGTAGGCCTTTTTCTCCATAAGTTGAATTAGGTGTCACAGGAAGAACTGATGGCAATTGATAATTGAATTGAACCCGCGTATGATTGTTATGTTTCCTGATGTTAGGCCTGAAACATCATTTGTTTAAAGCTATTGTGCTTAAGAGATTTTATAGAGTACACAGTGCAATTTATAATTCTTGGCTCTCAAACTCTATGTTGGCTCCCAAAAATATGTGCATGCATATAGTTGCTAATCTGACATGGACAATAATGCAGGCTACTAGAAGCTCATTATACAGAAGATTAAATGTCAAGGGATTAAATTACTGTCCGATTTGAATATGCACGCTTTTAAAGATATGTTTGGGATTGAGGTGATTTGACTTATATTGTGGTGTTGAAGCCACACAACTACCGTGTGATGCAAGTATATAAGTGTAAAAGTGAGCGATTCCCTCTAGATTTTAGTGATTATTAAATATTTTAATTGTTGTACTTCAAAGTAGAAGCACGGTAGTACCAAAGATGCCCCCAGCTCTAGCCATTCTTTTTTAAAGTGACAAGTACTAGCAAGCAGCCCTGAACCTAGTTATGTGCTAAGGGATGCCAATATAACATTTGCGAGGTTTGCAAAATATACTGCTCAGGTGTCACTAGTGTGAACAATTGTTAAGAGTTCAGAAGATGACGCTAGTGAGGACCATGAAGCAGCAAAAGACAAGTATTATTAATAATGAAGTCCATTTGTGAGCCAACAAAATAAGCTTTGTTAATTGATGTTTGAATGAATACGAAGTTTGGATATTTTCTGTGACTTCATGTAATGCTTCATTAACCTTAAGTGTGAATCCAAGCAATTCTCGTTCTTGATTATATTCTACTTATCTTCACAACATACTATTCCTATTCAATAAGCCTATATTTTCCTTCATGAAATTCTTAGAGCAGCATCCACAATCGTCCAGGGCATGACTGGTTCAAGGATTTAGAACAGGAAGCCTAAATTTTGACTATAGCATTGAATATGTGATGTTTTGATAACGGAACCTAGAAATTTTTGATATAGAAACCTAACTCAAGTATTTGGTTACACATAGCCCTTCTTGTGATTGACTACAAATCTTATTGTCATTCTTTTACTCAAATATATTAGATTTTATGTTACAAATCCACCTCATAGCATTAAATCTTTTCCCAAATCTCTGAACCAAACATATTCTTAGAAATCGAACTTATTGTTATTGGGATTCGCAGTTTGTGGAATTGGTTTTCCTCAATCATCATAACCCTAAACTTGATTCTACCATTGCAAATCATGAATCCTCTATTATTTTTCTTCTCTCTTTCTAGAATGGCTTAATGTTTAAGCTTGAATTTTCACTCTATTATCCTCTTGATTATACTTTAAACATTACCTTGCTGTCAACACAAGAAGCCCACAAATTGTACATTTTTGTAAGCCTTAACCAACCAAATAACAAAATTAGAGGCAGCATTATCAAGCCTCATTGTTCCTCTAAGACCCATAATTGTTTGCTTGAACAGGGCTAGTATTTGATAGATATGGTGACTTTTGAAACCTGCCATGTCAAGAAGATAGCAAAGAAAGAGGATAAATAAATGACTGCATTAAGGCCTTGTCTACCAGGTTGTTTGCATGTGTTTGTTCTTTATTGACTGCACTAACCTTGTAATGATCATCCTTAATGACCTTAAAGACATTCTTATGAGGGTGGGCTCTACAATGGTCTGATGAAGCAATATAAAAGAGTTTCATGCTTATCCGATCCATGATTCATTCACTTATGAAGCTGAACTATTGACAACCGGAAGCAGAGAGTCATTTACTGCTTCCATAGAGTTAATGCCAGTGATACTAAACTTCAGTTTGAGGGTAATCCAATTCCTAACCAAATGCTGTACTGTTTTATCTTTATGAGAAAAAAGGGAAAATATCAATGAGGGTAAACTGTTTAGTTTATTTTAGCCAGGTTAAACAGTTCCCAAAATCATTACTCAGCACCCCTTTTAACAACAGCTATTAATCTTGATTATTGTGAGACCAGGTAACAGAATTTAGTGCTTTTCCCTCATTTATATGAGAAATTAATTATTGTGAGACCATGTAACAGAATTAAGATCCCTTTTACCTCATTCATATGAGAAGTCAAAATGATAATTGCTTTCCTCTTGTGCTAAAATGAGAATAGTATAACACAAGAATGTTCCTTTCTCAAGTACATAAGAGCAACAGAATAAATCCTCTCTCTAATATTCAAGAAATTCAGAGCAGAGAGGACCTTTTATTATATTACAAGGGACTTACATTGACCAAGACTAACAATAATTTGTGAAAGGGGTGTTGAGAGATGATCTCTTAAAATTGTTTAATCCAACTGAAATTAGCTCAAACATTATTTCCCTGCATTGATTTTTCTTGAGCAAAATTAGGGGAGGAACTTTTGAGTGATACGACAAAGTTGGAGATTGAACTCTGTGTGAATTGTAGTGTCTGTTGTGAAGACATGAGTAAAAGATAAGCCAGGGTTTTGTTTAAATTATTATGCAAGATTTTTTCTTGTCAGCTTTCTCCTTTGTCAGGGATAAAATTGTGGATCTCCATCATTTTTATGTAGTTTCATACTTTATTTTCCTGAGAAGTACTATGTTGACCGACCAATGTCAGCATTTTCATGAGGCATATGACGAAACTGCTAACACCTACCAGATTTCTAGTGGCTTCGAATTTTCTAGTAAGATGAATGTGAATTTTTCATATGCTTGCAGAGCCCCAAAGTCAAATGAAAGATCATTTCGTCTTTATTAGTTTGAATGGAGTTATGTTGTGTCAAAATTTTAGGGTCTAGGAGTTAATAGACGTGAACTTGTGTATACCGTTTTCTCTTTTGGCTTCTTGGTAGTAATGGGCTTGTCATTAGGGATGGGCTAGTGCAAGTAGAACTGAAGAAGTCAGGCCAAAAATGAATAGACTGAAATGTTATTAATCTTTACTGCTCTTGGCAAATAAACAGATGTTAGCAGATATCAGTTTTATCATTATGCTAATCACCCATTCTTCAAATATGTATAAGTTGTGTCAGTATGTATTAAATTTCTCCTATCATTGCTGCCAATAGAAGTTTTAAATGTAACACCATAATTGGTTTCAGTTTTTATGACACATAAAATACTGTTTTTTCCCAGTTTTGCAACTGCATAAACTTCAGCTAATTCACTCAGTATATTGTTGAGAAATTTCAACAAATCCTATCTGATAGTTGGTAGTTGGTAGTTGGTAGTTGGTAGTAGGTGTTCTGATTTTATAGATGAAGTTATGTGTCAAAAGCAACTCTTGCCAGTGAAATTAAGAGTCTATGAGTGCAAATATCTAAAATTTGCATAGTTTTTCATCCAATTTGCATGAAATTTACTAGTTTTCAAGTAATTTTATGAATATAGAGCATAAATTATTTATGACATGGCATCTGAGTAAAGGGAACAAAGCTACTTATATTTGTGAAGCCGTGAATTTTTCTGCATCCATGCTGGCAGCAAAGTCCATTTTCTAGGTAATAAACATACAAAGTTTGGATTATTACAGAAATCTAATGTAGATATTTGTATTGACATATAGTCTGTATTATCTTCTGCTTCTATTCCATTTTCCCTTGTCAACACATACTCAACTTGGCAACATTATCAAGTGGATATATCAGATAAGCTTTTCCAATAACAGCTGGTATCTTTAACATGTATTTTATTTGCAAATGCAAATTTTACAGTCTCATATGAGTGAAACAAGCTTTCTTACTACCAGAACTTTCTTTTGCTCTTGCCGCAGATATCGGCTCAGCTGGAAGTTTGATCATAGCAAGTGTTGGTTGATCTTGAGGATTGACTTGATGGCACTTTGCGTGTGTTTAGAGCTCATGAAAAGGCGACTAATGTTGGCACAAGCTGCCCACCAACAATGCCAGCAATGTATAGACAGGGAGAATCAATGCCGTTAGCAAAGAGCGTTTCTCGCGGCTTGTCACTCTCTGCCCACTCTCCTTGGCACCACACCTCCCCATTTGCATATTCCCTCTCTTGCTAAAAAAGAGGTCTCTTCTTTGGACTCTTTTGGCTCCAATAACTATGTTTTCTTTTGCTTTATCTTCATCCACGCTAGCCATTAGTTGTGTTAATAATTAATACGGTTATCTTGTTTAAGGCTTTTAGTTACCTTAACTTTGGCATAATAAAATATTGCCAAGGGATTCCTGTTCCATTCATGAGAAGACTTGAAATCATATCAAGGAATGAAACCCCACACGTACAAAGCTCAAGAGAATCAACTTATAAAAAAATGTTAAGAGAAAATAATTAGAGGAATAGTTGCTTTCATTATCAAAAGAATGCTCTCTCTCTCTCTCTCTCTCTCTCTCTCTCTCTCACACACACACACACACACATTGTCAAGCTCTTGACATATTTAATGGTGAATATTGACAGTGGAATTGAACTAATTTTGGAAGTAGATATGCTGTATATTTGATTTCGCAAATAATATTCATGCTCGAATGTCAACAAATTATCCTTCCTACGGAATTTACCAAAAGCACTACTTGATGGGGATCATTTATAATCCCTGCTTTTGATCAACTAATGGAGTGGAGTCACGTGAGAGCGTGGAAGGAAGGAATGAATGACAAGGGCCCAAAATGCACATGCTCGTTCATTGAGTTTTGAGCCTAATTTATTTATTTATTTTAATTTTAAGATTTTTTATTAATTAAATAATTTATTTTATGGGGTTTTTAAAAGGGAATCACGTGGCAATCCTTGAGTGTGACTTTTCAACTTCCTCTTTTCCATTTTTTAAAAACGAGACTTTTGGACTTTATGTGAAGAAATATAATCGAATTGGACAATGTTATGCACGAGAGCCACGTGTACGTTTCTTAATTGATATGAATTTGTTTGTTAATTCAAATTTCAATTGTATCTTTAACTTTAATTATTGCAAGCAATACTCTCTCTAATCTCCCATTGATGGCTTCTGTTCTCTCCTCTTTTGAATATAAACATTTAATTTTAGCATGCTAATAATAAGATTATTAAGATAATTCTGTCGGAATAATTGAGGGCTTATTCTACTATATTAGATTTTTGACATATAAATATTATTTTTTTATTATCGTTGTTATTATTTTAATATGACTATGAAAGTCTAATTTTTTTTTTCTGTATTTTAGTTTATAAACTCAAATAATGAATGGAAATTTTTTTATTTTTTAAAAATTAAAATAACAAATCTCACAAATTATTGTTAAAGAGTAATATTAAAGATACAAATTATGCATAGGTCCTTTCAAACCTTTGTGGTATAACATGATTGAAAGAAACAAAGTCATAATAATAAATGAAAATTGGCCATGGTACATTAGATTTAAGATAAATTTTTTATTTTTTTGTTACACAAAACTGAAAACATCTTCTGTAAAAATTTAAAATAAATAATTAAAAAATTGATCATATTTTTAATTTTTATTATTTAGTTTGACTTTTTGTACAAGATGTTTTAAATTTTGTATAACAAAAAGAATTAAGCGTATTTTATATTCAATATTCAATGCATAGTAGTTAAATCTAATAAATCAGAACATACTAAATTATTTTTTCCTTCACTTGCTTGCAATAAAACATATTATACAAATCCATTAAAAAGTTAATTTTTAATTAAGAAGATATATATATATATATATATATATATCTTTTCTCTTTTTGTCATCGTTGAAAAAAAAATAGATTAAAATTCACAAATTTCTAAGTAAGTTATAATAAATTATCATAATCTATTTATAACTCTTTGCGATAAAATATCATTCATGTTGTAATTATCAAATTAATTATGATTGACTAATCCATATATAGTGTAGAATAAGGTAAATAAAACATATATAAACTCCAATTTTTTCATTAAAAGCAAAACCTAAAGCAAGTGCAATAATTTAAAACTCCATAATTAACGTACATGTTACTAGAAACATCAGAACAACACATGATTTAATAGAAGAAGAAATATTAGTAAGGCATTGAAGTGAGCAAAAGTTGTGATTAACACACACACGAACACACACACACACACACACACATATATATTAATTAATCAATTAATTGTTGTACCGGAAGAGGTAAATGGATAATTAATTACAAACCCATGTGAAGGCCAAGAACTTGTTCATATTCATTTCAGTTTTCAGATCTAATATTTGTCTCCCATCCCAATTGCTGCAACACGTTTACAGTGTCTCTTTGTCTGGACAATATCTCCTTGCTAAGGAGACAACTAATTTATTTAATTATCCAAATCGTCCGCCCCCCTCCTCCTTATTAGATTAATTTGTTGAGACCGTGTTTGGCAAAAAGCTTTTAATACAATTTTATTGTTAGATTACTCAGTTTTTGTTAAACTATATCATGAATTGGTACCACAACCATAAAACTTTGTGTTTCTAAATTCATTTTACTTTGTCTGTGCAATAATTGGATGAGGAGACAACGGCTGATAAATTAATATTTGATTTCCTTAAATATTTCTGCAGCAAGAAATTAAACTAAATTAGATTAAATATAGTTAATTGAGAAGATAAAGTCCACTCCATATAATAATAAAACAACAATGTGGTCATAATCACCATCTGTGGCAGCTCATGATCGTAGTGTAGTAACCACGATTTATCTTATTTATTTATGACGGGTTAACTTTTTTTCCTTTTGGTTGAATATTAATTTGAATTAACATTTTAAAACCATGGAATCCATGCCGGTTTGTTTGGACATTAGCTTTATAATAAAATTATGTTTAGGGTAGAAGTAGGACCTTTACGAAAGCAACAAGAAACTTAATTAATATTTGATTGATTGAATATTAAAATGGGATTACAAGTTGGCTTTTAGTGTTGGCATTTTTCCAAAAGCTGGTTCGGACGTGTTTGTCAAAATGATGCTGATGAGTTTGAAGTTTTATTTTTAAAATAATTAATACAGCTAACACCATTACTGTAATGAGTTGCTTGTCTAGATACATAAGAAGTTATATAAATATTCTTCGCTCTCTCTCTTTTGCTTGATGAACATTGCTGGCTTCGCAGTCTTGGTATCATACGCGCTTCGATTTCCTTTGAACACCATGAATTTGTAAACAAACTTTTGAATGATTTTGATGGAAAAATCCAGAGTAATTACCAATAGTTGCTGCAGGTTACAATAAGCAGAATAACTGCTCTTTTCCCAGTTCAGTACTTTCCAGGAAAACATTAAATTACTAAGAAAGGGAAGTCATCAATGACTGCAGAACAACGTGAAAAGAAAGTTGGTTTTTTTTTTTTTTTCCCGCTCAAGTAATCAAATTTATCGACATTGAAATTTTATGGAAGCGTCTGCTAATTTATATTAGTTCTGTGTTTGTCTAGAATTGAAGTTGTATAAGGAAATTTAATAAATTAAAGAATGATTACAGTAAATAAATAAATAATAATGATACTAATAGATGAATAGGATTCAACTAAAAGAAAGGAACAAATTTTCTCGGAGAGGAATTTAATAAACATGCATGATATATAACGCATTATATTTTGACATATTTAAAATGTCTTAATTTCTTGCTTAGGAATAGTAATTTTTATTACCACTAGTAATTAATTATGTTGGCATTTCTAGACTCCTTAATAATTCTTCTTCTTCTTCTTCTTCTTCTTCTTATAATAATTAAAAATAAAATATTATTTTACAATATTTATAGGAAATTTTACTGAGATCTACATGTTTGCTGAAATTCATAAATATATTTATATATACGTGCTTATTTATTTTATAATGATAAACATCACATCCTTCATTTTTATTTGATAATGTTTCCATTGACCACTTTTTGATAACCTATACATGCCCATAGTTTAATAATATTTGAACTATAAAATTTAGTTACAATGTAAGCATTCATTTTGACAAATATATAATTAATTAATTGTTATAACAAAAAAAAAAAAAAAAAAGGAAGAAGAGGAAGAAGACACAATTGAAGCTTTTCTTTACGATGGTTGGCATATTTAATTATTATGTTTTATTTTTTTTAATTGCAAATAACACAAGAAAAAGAAGAGAATGTTATAACTTTGTATGGTAAAAAGATCCAATTAGGTTTGCGGATTTTTCTTGTTATTAAACCAAGGAAATCGATACCTGTGTCAACAAAACTCGAACAATTTCTCAATTCATCATATAATGATTGGCTAAAAACAGGAAAATAAAATTAAATCCTAGGTTTACCCATTTCCAAATCTCTCAACGAAAACAGTGTTCATGTTATTATTATAAACTAGCAAGTCTATTCAAAACAATCCATATTCTTAACATATATGTTATATGTTTGCAGTATATGGTCACTTTCTCTGCACGTCAATATTTAAATCAAGGTTGTTAATTAAGACTTAGCAATTATTGAATTATTTAAACACTAATCACCACTGCTTTTTCCTTGAGACGCGACACTCGAGCCCCAACAAAAGCTATTAACCTTAGTTATTTTTACTAATCAAAGCCAATCTTTTGTTAACATAGGCTTTTCCTCTTCATCTTTTCTCACAGTGCTCGTGATCCATATTGAAATCAAATTAATAATTGGATTACCAATTAAAAACATAAAACCCGAAGTGGGGACCTCGGATTTAAGCATGGATTAGAGCAAGTTAATCACTTTCTTTGGAGTCCGAAGACAAAATATGATTGGTTGAGGGTTATGTTATCATAGAGATTATCAATAAATAAAAACACATTAGCATTAATTATTTTAATAACGAAAGACGACAATCAAACGCATGTTATATGGGAGCACTTAACTTGGAATAAGAATCAATGGAGCCTAGTGGTCTCAATTATTTGAGCGAGTCAATTGTTTTGCAGATAACTACTATGATTTTTGTTTTCCAAATCACACTTCGCAATCAATGTTTAACGTCTTAAGCATCATTAAATTATAAAATTAAGATTCAAACAGGATATATGATCGAAACATTGATCATTTACACGTTAACACGTCTTAAGCAACACATACTCTAATTTCATTTCGTCTTTCTATGACATTTTTGGATTTTTTTTTTTTAATGCTTGACTAATTGTTATTTGTTACCACTCTTCAACCAGGATTAGCTGACTCTTTATTCAAAAAACATGCAAAAAGTTAATATTGTCATTTGATGATAGATAAAAATTTGTAAAATTTTATATAATTTAAGAGTATATTTATTTTAATTAATTTGTAGAGAAAAGGAAAGAAATTTTTTAAGGTCATTTATTTGTTTGAAAGAATAATAGTAAGAAATCATCTTTCTCTTTCTAAAATAAAATTAAAATTTTAATTTTATCGCTTATTTACATATTTTGTTATTTTTTTTAATTTTGATTAATTTAATATAATTATTTTTATTTAACTAATTATTTTAAAAATTATTAATATAATATTATTTTATTTTATTTATAAATAATTTATCATCATTAATATTTATTTTTGTTATAAAAATTCAATACTATTTTATAAACTATAATTATTATTATTTTTGTTATCATTCTAATTATAAATAATTTTTATATTTTTCATAGATATATTAATTTATTATTATATTTTATAATTTTATATTTGTCATAATTCATATAAGAAATCGTATTTATTTGATAATTTTAATTTTATTTTTTTTAAAAGACAAACTAACTATTAAATAAAATTATAAAAATTATTATTTATAGTTATAATATAATTTTATAAATATTATTAAAAATTAGATACACTTTTAATAAACAAATTTGATTTTTATATGTAATTAAATTTATGAATTAAAAAAAATTAAGTGATGTATTTAAAATATAAATTATTTTTTTAATCAACAAATATATTTATAGAATATAAATTTAAATATTTTTAAGATGATATAAATAGTCATATTGGTTTCAAATTGTTTCCCATTTTTTATGAAAATGCTGCTGACTATGAGAAATTTTGTTTCTTGCAAGTTTTGGCTTTGCATCTTAAATAATGGATTAAAATTATTTTTTAATTTTTTTTATCTTTAATTTTAATAAAATATTAATATGTAACATAATTAATAATAAATAATTTAAATTATATTAAAATAAAAATATATAAATTAATTTTATATTTTATAATATAAATTTAAAATTTTAATATATAATTTAAATTATTTATTATTTATTATATGTTAATATTTATTTAATTTAAAAATTAAAAAAATAATTTCGTGGGCGCCCACAATCCTTCCATTGATGACATGCCATATGGTTAACGAGTTCTCGTAATTATCGAAAACAAAGAGTTGAAATAATCAAGGGCGAAATCTGGAGAGTAGCACGCCTGCATAATGCATGTGAGATAAGGGCGGTCATGAATGAGTAGCTCACGGCAACTCTTCCGGGTAGAAGATGAAATTAATCAGGTGACTTGTAATTGATTTGTTTGTAAGCAAGGCAAGCTAGAATATTGGCTACCTCTTCGTAGAAAGTTTTGACGCAGAGAAAGAGGAAGAGAGAAAAGATATGAGTGATGTAGACAAGGGGAGATTTGGGAGCAGAGTTGGTGGGTCTTCCAAGGACAGATCCAGTCTAATGAACCAAGTCAAGGCTTTGTATTCCTTGCCTCGATTTACTTAGAATTGTATTTACTGTCTTAATTCTTTTTTTATTTATTTTATTTTATTTTAACGTCTCCCTTTGATTGCTTGCTTTGGCTTTTAGTCCCTCGTGGGTTTCGCCGTTACGAAGGATGAATGGGACTTGGCTATGACGCACGTAAAAAAATAATTAAATATATAAAATAAATAAAATTTAAAATATATAATAAAAATTTTAAAATATATAAAATAAATAAATTAATAATACAAAAATTTTAAAAATAAATAAATAAATACGCAAACGTACTGTAGTCTAACAAGAATGAATGATATCAAAGCCATCCCACACGCTCGTTGTCAAAACTTAAGAGACAGCAGAGAGATAGAATGAGTGTTTGCAGAGATAAAACTGAAACTCTAGCTAGCTAGCTAGCTAGCTATCGTGACCAAAAAATTTGGATCTTTTTTTTATATTTATTTCCAGGATTTGTGTAGAATAAGGTTAATAGCGCAAAGTTTCTTTTTTTTTTTTTTTAATTAAAAGTCTCAAGCAATCTGCATTCCTCTTCAAGACGTGCCAACATCTTTCCACACGCGCTTACAAAATTCGTGTTATTTTCACATGCACATATTACACGATTTTCATTCATTTAGATAATTAGTTTTTGTTTAAAACCTAATAATATCGTTAATTTTATCATCAATTGTAGATGATTTCCAGGTGACAACTCAACAGTATTAAATGAAGCCTTAATACCTAATTCTTTTGTTGGGTATGTAACTAATAGATTAAACTTACAAGTTAAGCAAAATGTTAACACTTGAAACTTAGAACCAATGGTTTGTAGCAGCAGCTCGCAGCTGGAACACGTCAATTTTTACAGAGAAATTGCAGGGCACAGGCGAGAGACTGAGAGTGAAAAAGTGTGAATGTAGCTGCCAAGAGAAATGAACTGAGAGGAGAACTGGAACAATGAATTGCGAGCAGGTAAATTGGAGAGGAGCAGAGTGATTGTATTTTGGGTCATTCATACAGACCCGCGGAATTTAAGGGGAGAAATTCAGAAAGAGATCAATTCCCAATGGAAAACTAAGTGACAGCTGCCTCGTGGCCGACAGCTCTACGCTTCTGTCTGAATATGGAGTATTATGACTCTTTTCAAAGCGAAGCTTCAACCCCCTCTTCTCTCTCTCCTGCCCATTTTTTGACTTCAACACCGCACGTGATCTTCCGTAATTGACATCTTCTTACTCGTTCACGAATGCTAACACCTATGAATCTATGTATGTATTTATTATGCATGTATGCGAAATTATACTCAAGGATTGTACAATACAACACATATAATGTAATAAGACTGTATGGGATATAGAGAGAGAGAGAGAGAGACTTGGGATGGGTGGGTTTGCCTTCCGTCAACGAATAAATGATGAATGAATAAGTATCGTACACAGCTAAGCTAGCTTGTGATTTATTACGTTTGAAACGCATTACAAAACCATGGAGAGGGATAATTTCCATAGCTTTAGCAAGGGTTTTTAAGTGTACGTTTTTGCGTAATTTATCCACAAAACAAGAAATACATTAGAGATGAGCATGAGTTGTTACACGCTTTATAGGTCCAATCCAGGCACTCTCTCTCTAATCTCTGCTATTTGCGCAAAGATTTAGTGGACCTTCCACTACGCTAACGCTTTAAACTTATTTTCAACTTTCAGATACACACACGCGCACACGTCGCCCGTATATTAAAACTATCTTCAATTTTTATTTGTGAATTATTATATATACTTTTTGAAAAGTTTGAATGTTGATCCATGCATTTGGTCCAGTGTTTATTTTATATTTGACTAGGCTAATTTATTGGTTTAAATAGAAGAGTAATGCATTACATATTGGTATTTTACAATGTTTCAAACAAAAAGAAATGGCAATCATATGGAAATTCATTGGCATTGGGGCTTCGTGATGCGGCTCATCACTGTACTGTATTTCTGCCGACTCTACACTACAATTAGCTATTCTGCTCTTATTATTTGCTACAAGCTCGCTATGATTTGTTAATTTTTGAGGGGTGGTACTTCTACTGACAAGAGTTTGCACTTGAGAAACAATAGAAGACATTGAGATTGTTTTATCTGTATTACACTGCATGTTTATAAAGAGTTGCTCTAGTTTGTTTATTGTGGTGCCCATCCATGGCTATACCCTCATTAAAAATCGACAAATAAACAATATTACTACATAAATATGCAGGCAGAAAGGTGTTAGACCCACTGGCGCATAGGAATATATTTGTATTAATTATTAAAAAATAATAACAATAAAAATAACTTACAAACTTCCGTTATCATTTCAAGAATATAAGAAACAGCATAAAATTAGAATATATATTTTAATAAATTTTATAAAAAATTTAAAATAAATAATAAATAATTTTTAAAATATAAATAAAAATTTAAATATATAAATATAAATTTTTAATATATAATAAATAATATTTATAATACAAATAAAAAATTTATAATAATAATATAAAATTTTAAAAATAATTATGATAATACAATTGTTATGTTATAATATATACGCGTGTGTTCACGCAGGCATGAATACGCGTATAGTACGAGAAAAGTATATAAACCCTGGGGTCTGCGTTGAGGTTAGGTGGATCCAAGAATTGGATTTGACGTCTATGATTCGTGTTTGAAAACCTTTCTTTTCTTTATGTTAATGTACGATAAGACAACTGTGAAAAAAAATAAAAAAAAAAACACTAAAATCTCCAACACTAATACACTTCATTGGAGTCTACTCTTTACGCACTTCAGGGTTTTCTTCTTTTTATTTATTTATTTTTTTTTTCCAAACCCTAATTTGCATAATTAAATTTGGATCAAATGTCCACCACAAAATTAGGATTTAAACTTTGTTTGCCATTTTCCTTTTTGTTTTTTTCCTCAAAGAATGCTAACCGCGGTAGAAAGTTATGAATTTTGATTGGGTCATGTAATTTTTGGCACCAACTATTAACATAATATAATATAACATTTGTAGATTTAAATTGACATTAAATAACATATTATTGAACTTAAATTAATATAAAATAATAAAATTATTAAATACAATGACAAAATACCATCATCAATTTAAATTTAAAATTTTTAACTTGAGTTAATTTATAATATCGATAATTATTCAAATAATCATATTTAATTAACTCATTTATAATTTAATATATTTTTTTGATATTTTTAATATTTTAAAAATATTCAGATATATTTTTTTATATTTTAAAAACTATTTAATATTATTTAAAATAAAATTGATTAATATTTGAGTAGCTAGTATCATAAATTTTTTAAAAATATATTAAAATATATATTAAATAGATGATAAAATTTTAACTTATTTAACTATTTAATAATTATGCAAGATTAAACTTTCTAATTCTTTACACAATTATTAAACTGTTAGTATTTGAGTTAATCTTTATTTAACATGACATAAATACAACACTATAATCTAAATTATCACCCTTAATTTTGATAGTAAATTTTTTATATTAGTTTACAATATATTTCTTTATTAGGAGATTATCAAATATAATTTATTTATTTAATTAATTAATAAATATACCACAAAACAAGAAAAAAAATATAAATTTTAATGTGATTCATATTTTTTAACCTTATATTCACAAAGATCGTCTAAAGAAAACAATCTAGTAAAAAATCAAATAATATAAATATTAATAAAATTAAACAAATTAATACTCTCTCTTTTTGTTATAGTCGTGGTGTTGAATCTTTTAAAGGAACTTGTTGAGCAAGATCTCCTCCCGTTAATTTATTATTTATTGAGATCCCTTACTTTAATGTCATTAAACTCCCTTCAACTAGCATAATTTCTTCTCCCTATGAACAACACCAAAATATCTTCATAACACATGACATATTTAATTCTCCAAAAATATAGCAAAATATAAGTCACTAACTCATAATTCCCATTAAGTTATTTTTCACTTGAAGTAAGGATGAACAGCAGAGCAACTTTCAAAAAAAAAAAAAAATCAAGGAAGACAAAAATCACACAAGATTTCTCTAATATGTGTTCAAGTTTTACCACAAAATAGAAAATAATACATATTTATAGTAAAACCCTAATACCTTATTTAAAGAATATTTTTATTTCCTAAATAGTTAAAGGAATAAAACTTCTTAAATTATAAAAAAAGTCTTTCCTAACAAAAACTTATGTTTCTTAATAATTCTTTTTTCCTTTGAGTTGTAGAATTAGCATCACTTGTTTTCTAGTTAAGATTGGTAACCAATTATTCCTAAAATACCAAAAAGAAGTTGAAAAATATTATATAAAAACATAAACATAGACGTCAAGAATTGTTTTAGACTTTTGCATCAAAAATTTTATTTTTAGAATACATAAATAAAGATTTCAATTCATACGTTCATAGAAATTTTCATAAGATGTCAACTTTAAAAATCCCAACAATTTACATGTAATATATAGATTTTTTATGTATTGTGTTCTTTTATTTTTCTTATTAGTTTTTATAGATATGATCAATTTATAATTATATTTAGTTTTAAGAGTACAATAAATTAAGTGTTTGATAGTAATCCATTTTTGTTTAGTAATTGATATGCAGTAATGTTTACTTATTTATATTTGATAATAAACTATTTATTTTTTAATAATTATAAAATAAAAGTCCCAATTTCTCAATTCTAAGATCCCAATTTCTAAAAGTTCTACTTTTAGAAATTAAACGAAGATCTATACTTCAACCTAGAGTGAAAAATCTAATTAAGAAGATTTTTATAATAATGAGTAGGATACGTAAGGATTATATTTTTTTTATGCTAATTATTGTCTTTTAGTATTTTTAAAATTTTTATTTTATTAATAAAAATAAAAATTATTTTCTATGATTTAATTGACTTAAAAAATAAGTTAATAATATCATAAATTAAAAGATTATTTTAGTAGTCAAAAAAGTTTGTTTACTATTTAAAATTATATTTTATCTTTAAAATTATTACATCATGAATTTCACAATCTCCACCTTCGAGAGTTTATTTGTTTACTTTATTTTCGCTTCATGGAGTAATATCATCTTATTTAAGCATTAATTTTTAATTTTACTTTACTAGTAATTTTTTTTTTCATTGTAAAAGTCTAATAAATAAGAAAATAAATAAATAAGGGATGACATCTATTATTTGTGTTTGCACAAAGTATTGATTATCAACGCAAGTAAAAATACACATATATAACATAGGCACTCCTTTGCTAATCTGTAACCAAGTAAATGACATGTATTGTTTGTCACAGGCTACTTTTTAAGTTCGTACAGCACCGTTTAAATGAATAAATATTCAAGAGTCAGTCTTCACAACTCGCAATGCTACTAGTTTTAACTTACCTTGGTCTCCTCAGAAAAACAGCTCTAGTTCATTATTTGTGCCTCAACTAGCATACTTAAAATTAGAAATGTGACACTAGCTATAGTTCAATAAATAGATTAATTGCTTCAAAAGTCATTCATGACCAATATATATTAAATGAGTGCAAATATAAAAGTATGCTTGGACCCATAAATTTATGTTTCATTAGTTTGAAACCTAATATTAGAACATTACTTTTGGAGACTTAGGGAAATCAATAATGATTATTTTTGTGAATATAATTTAAGTCGTAATTAGTCATCCAGCATTTCTTTCCCTTAAACCCATGCTTCCCTTTCCCTAAACACTTAATATTATTAAAAAAATTAAAAATAGAACATAAAGAAACCCACTTCGAACTTTAGATTGAAAAATAAACTAACATAATATTTTTTTATTATAATTTCTAAAAAAAGAATAACAAGTTTTGCATTTATATGCATTATAAAATTCTAATTAATTGTATCATATAGAGAAAGGAGGGAATTGGTTTAAATTTTAATACAATCTTTTGATTTTTGTTATAAGTAATTCTTTAAAGAGTTATATTGTTAATAAATAGAAGAGAAAATAAAAAGCGGTCAAAGAGAGATATACAAGAAGGAAAAAAAATTCTAAGAATTAAATAAAAGACATCTCTCTCAATAGTCTTCTGATAAGCAAGTATGTCTTGATGTTTTCATAAATGACATTGATTTATTTACTTCATGTTTTCCTTGTTTATGGATGTTGAATGTAGCAAAAGACAATATACCAAAATTAGTTTAGTTATCTAAAAGGTAATTAAGAATGTAAAGATGGCTATTATATATTAATTTCTCTTGCTTACGGTTTTAGACTTTAGAGTCATATTATGTAGTTTATGAATTAGGTAAGTCATAGTCAATTGCTAAATCTAATCCCTTCAAGTAAGAAAAGGAATGCTATTATTCATTAATTTGGATCAATATCTTGGAATTTGTTTTTTGTCTGTCTCTTCAACTTCAAACTCGCAATTTCATACAAAGCCAAAGCTGTTAGGTGCACATGTAATGTGTAACCCTGTATGCCTGCCTCACAAAGGCCAAATTATTAAACAAATTAGAGACCTTTTCTTTTCTCCCTCAATCAATAATTATAATCTAATTAAGTTGAGTGCTTTCTTGGATGATCCCATGCCTAAACCGTTCAAATATGCACAAAGTTTAACTCACCGTATAATATGTACGATTCATTGTCTGTTAATTAAGTTGCTTATATTACAGTGAGCTGTTTTGTTAATGGTCTGACATACTTAGTTGTGAACTAACCACCTCTTTGTATATTATAAAAAAACGAATATATAAATTTGCTTCCCGAACACGTGGTTAGGTATCCAATGTAGACCTGTAATTTAAAGGGTCTTTAATTAATCAAACATATTGTTCTATGCACAGCACAAATGAACAAATCAACCTCTTTTATTTATTTGTTTATGAATTTAATAAGACAGAGAAAATCAACTGATCATGGATTTGGAGCGAATCCTTCTCCTTCAATTGGATAGTTGATTGAGTAAGCATGTTAATCAAAATCGATCCTTAATTTAATTATTTGATGGCTTGGTCAACGGAGCCAGTTTGTTAAGCTATGCCTTTCAACTGTCCGGCGTGAGCTGCATCTCTATTTCTATTTTCTTAGGCAAAAGATTACAAACAAGGTTTATGTTTCACATTTTACATTATTTAATCAATTAATAATACTCAATTTCCACCCTTCACATTTTTATTTACTCATATCATAAGCTAATAATGTTAAGTAGTAGGTTAAATTATTCTTTTTGTTAAAAAAAAAATGGTTTAAATTGTAGCTCAAGTATGACTCAAGCTTCAGCTATGATATATATAATTAAATCACTATGCTAATCACGTCATTCACTTAAAATCAAATTCTAAGAGCTTTTCATGCATTTGTTTTCTTCTGCTTCTTCTTCACGATACAAAACAAAACCAAACAAGGAAAAAACACACACGCGTGCGCGCGTGTAATTTATCTCAAGTTACATAATTAACGGGAATCAAGCAAGGATGGCCGTTGACGACTGCTGCAGAGGAGAAGGAGAAAGTCAGCCGTCCGTCCGCCCGTCCAAAGTCCAGCGTGGTGATGCGGAGAAGACAAAAGCGGGACCCACGCACCGCAGCAACACCTCCCACTTGCCCATTCTCCTCTCCCTCATTGTTTTTTTTTAATTGTAATTAATTAACAAATCAAATTGTCCCCTAACCAAACGTGGTCAACTTCTCCTCCTTAACCATAGTTAGTTTCGCCCTTCCCTTCCCCTCATCTTAGTTTTTAATTATAATTATAACCAAAATTAAAAAAGAGGGGAAAAAAAAGAAGTCTAAACCTCCATGACCAACAACTTGTACCATCTAACCCCACCCACACAAATTTATTTATTTATTTAATTTTCCTCTAGGGTTCTTTAGCTCATTATCAAATGTTTTCCATAATAATAATAATAAATCACCTTCTCCACCGCGTGTGCTTCACCGTCAAATAGCATCATTTTTTTTCCAGTATTTTATTTCAAGTTATTTGGTTTTGTCGCATTGGTTTCTAAGAATGATCGGTTATTCCTCACTCTGTTCATTCCATTTCTTATTTCAAAGTGAATATTTTATTATCATGTACAGTTAATATGATTTAGTTTAAATATAGAAACCGAAACATTTTTATAAAGAAAAGTACTACATTTTTTCTTAAAGTGATGGATGTTTTACGTATATTTTTATAACTGTCATTTAATTAATATACTCACACATAAATAAATAAATAAAATAAAATAAAATAAAATAGACTAGACCAAGCAATGTTAATAATATAGGCAAATCGAAGTTACTTGAGTGACTGACTGCCTTACCTATTTTATTATCAGATTATTGTTACTATTTTTCTGGGCATTCTCCAATCGCGTTCCTACCACGCTCTGGAAAGGGGAGTTCGAATCGCACTTTCTGTCCTCATTTCTGAAAAATAAGATTTAACTACTGAGTATTTTATTTATATATTTAAACTTTAGCGGTGAGAGAAATGACTGCGTTTGTGAGTCTCTCTCTCTCTCTCTCCCCTCTCCGCTCCTCTCCTCTCCTCTCCTTCCTCCTTCCCTTTCCTTTCTCTGCACTCCATCCTCTTTCCCGTTGTTGGTAGTGTTGTTGTTTTTCTTATTCAAAATAAAAACTTATTTTATTTTATTTTTCTCTCTATTAAAACTATTATTCTTCGAGTAACGGAGCCTTCCCTTTCCCTTTCTTTTCTCTCTTCTTTATAATTTTCCCAATCCCCCTTCTTAAAATAAACAAACCCCAAAACAGTTTTTAAATTTTATTTTAATCTTTGTTTTCCCTGTTTTCTGTTTTCTTTTGATGTAGGCATGGCCGGTTTGGATTTAGGCACTGCTTCTCGCTACGTTCATCAACTTCATAGACCTGACCTACACCTTCAGCACCAACCTGAATCTGAAGAGCACGAAAACAACAATCCACTTGGTGGTGGTGGTGGTGGTCAATTCTCTGACCATGACCATCACAACGATGGCGGTGATCACCAAGGCCTTGACCTTGTCAACTCTGCCGGTAACTCTGGCTCCGGAGACCTCATGGCTCGCCGCCCCAGAGGACGCCCACCTGGCTCAAAAAACAAACCCAAGCCTCCTGTTATAATCACCCGGGAGAGTGCTAATACACTCCGAGCTCACATTCTAGAGGTGGGAAACGGCTGCGATGTCTTCGACTGTGTTGCTAACTACGCCAGGAGAAGGCAGCGTGGAATATGTATTCTGAGTGGAAGCGGGACAGTCACTAACGTGAGCATTAGACAACCAGCTGCAGCCGGAGCTATAGTCACGCTTCATGGCAGATTCGAGATATTATCTCTTTCAGGCTCTTTTTTGCCACCACCAGCTCCGCCAGGTGCAACAAGCTTGACAATCTTTCTCGCTGGAGGTCAAGGACAAGTTGTGGGGGGCAGCGTCGTGGGTGAGCTGACGGCAGCAGGGCCGGTGATCGTGATCGCAGCGTCATTTACTAATGTTGCATACGAAAGACTGCCGTTGGAAGAAGACGAGCAGTTGGAGATGGAGGGTGGTGGTGGTGGAGCTGGTGGCGGAGGTGGTGCGAATAACTTTTTGGGTGATGCTGGTGCGGGTTCCGGGGGACTGCCGTTCTTTAATTTGCCTCTGACTATGCCACCAAATGTGCAGTTACCAGTGGAGGGATGGACAGGAAACGCCGGCGTTAGGCCACCGTTTTGATGAAAATGAATTGTGTTGGATGTTGGTAAATTTGACTCCAATGTGATCTATGAATGCGGAAGTGATTGTGGCTGCGTTGGAGGAGGATTTTGCAGTAATTGGGTGGTGAGACTGCGAAAGATGGGGTTTTCTTGGATAGGCAAAGGTCAGGAATTTTATGTACTGTCTTCATAATCTTTGTTTCTTGTTTCTTATTCTCGTTCTGTTCATGTTAATTTTAGGTTTTGATTAGTTCTTTCTTCTTCTTCTTATAACCTCTTGAATTTTCGAACTGTGAATTATGGAAAGTCCTCGTTATGGTGGAATTCTCTTCTTTCTCTCTTGTTTTCTTTTACAAGAAATCAATAGTTTTGTGGAATGTATTACTATGTATGGAAACTGGAAGCTAAAACAACTTCACTGATACTAATAAGCAGTACTTGTAAATCAACTAGGGTTTTCATCTTTTCCGTAATTTATAAATGTTTAGGATCTCTTCTAACTTCCATATTTAGACCCAGATGATAATTAATTTTTTCCTTTCTTTTTTCTTACGGTATAGTACTCTTTTATGTTTACAACATAAAGAGATATTTTAAGCAAAATCTTTGTAAGATTTGGTAGCACATAGGATTGTGTTCTTTTTGCATTGTTTTCAGGAGAGAATAAATGCAACTACAGCATAAAAAAAATTGGTACGATGAAGGGCAAGGATTTCTCTATGGGTTGATTCTTTTTGTTGGATGGACATGGAGTTGGGCTACCAACAAGAGTTACATATTAATGTTAGAAGCTGACCTTCTTCATATCTCTAGTTCTTTTGGACATGATCTCCATCTAGTTTTTCTATTAAATTACATTCCTCTCTTCTAAACCTGTTCATATCAAAAGCCACGGCAACTGCTCCAATTTTTAAGTTTCTAGTAATCTTCACTACTTTAAGCTTCTTCATCAACGAATAACACTTATTTTTATATAAAGCCCGTACTTGCTGCTCTTTCTTTGAACATGTATAGCTGCTCTATCTTAGACCAGTTAAAAAAGCTTCCGGCCTCTTCTATATGCATTTGCGAGTCACTGATCCCTTTTGTATGGCTGAGCTAAGAGGCATCCCGTATACACACCTATATATATATATATATATATATATTCAGCTTTGACATATTTTATCATTTGGGATCTTCTACTCGGATTCCAATATTTTCCGCTTTTTGTTCCATTGGAAAAGAGTAGGCAGTGTAGAGGATACAAGGACTTGCATCTTATTACATCTCCGAACTTCATCAATGGTTCACTCACTGGCATAGAAACAAATACACACACACATACATACATATATATATATATATATATATATATGTTTGTTCTCTCTTTCTTCTTTTTCCAGGGATGACTTCATACACACAAACACACACACACACACACACATATCGATCTAATTGATGGTGACTGTGTTTTTGATACTTGTGTCTTGTTCATTTGAGCTTGTAGTTGTATGTATGTATATCATCTCTTATCTTAAACTGCTCTTCTATATAACAATTATGACTTCTATGTTAGCAAATGCTCTTTTTACATGTGAGATTGATAGATATATAAAACTAATTAAGTTAAAAGAAACCATAGTTCATAGGCACCGGAACTTCAAAGTAGTCATTTTAAAATCTAGAGTAATTATATATCTTTATATATGGCCAAATATTTTAGGCGTTAGATTAGTTAACAAATTACTAGATCATTCATTTTTTATAGCTAGTAGGAAAGATGTGTTAGAGCTTATCAGTGAGCAAGACTTTCTTAATCCCGACAGTTTCCTTCCATTAAATTACTTTGTACAAGGATCGATGCAGCTGTTGATATATGCTTCTTGCAGCTTCTTAGGCTATCTATCTGCTAATCTCACCTACCATTGTAGCCAGTAATTTACACTGATTAATCAGCAATTTTTTGCTGATGATCAGTTGGATTTTACATGGACCTTATTGTATACATTTATACTTTTTTGGAGATAAATAAAAGTTAACTTACTTTTAATTATTCTCCACTTGGAATCTATATGCATGCCTAGTTCCTCCATGCTGAAGAAGAAATTGTTGTCGACTAGCATCGATGCAGTCGAACCCTTTGTTATAAGCATCAATAAAACGAATTCTCATAGTGCTTAGTTATCTTTAGAGAATTGCATTTGATTCCTTAAAGCACTATATATATATATATATATATATATAAAATTAGTAATATATTAATCAATAACTTTCTTTCTAGCTAGTGATATCGATCTTTAGACCATCTTCCAGATTAGTAGATACATATGAAACACATCCCTTTTCAGATATGAACTATAGCAAGTAAACTTGGTTATGTAATGAATTAATCACTACGTTATTCAATTTGATTGATTATTTGAAGTTTTTAAATATATAAAATTAAGATAACTCCTGTCTGCTGTCTTTTTTCTAAAAAACTAAAAAATAAAAAATTTCTATTTTTGAAATTATATAGTATCACTTGCTAGCTTCTTATTTTTTTTATTATAAAGAATAAATCTGATTGATAATTAATATTAATATTATTATTATTATTATTATTTAAGTAGGTTTATCCACAAAAAAAATTGGTGTCATTCAGTTTTTTTAGTAGTTTAAGAGCTCTACCACATTTAAGGTTTAATATTTACTGAAAGTTATCTCTACACAATGAAATGAAAACTCGCCGGAAGTTATATGTATTTATATTCCCTTTAATAATATAATATAATGTAATAATTCATTAAGAAATGAAAGTAACGAATTTCAGTTGATTGATTAAATTGATTCCTGAGAAGAAAAATAAAAAATAAAAAAAAGATTGTTAAATCAGAATGCACAAATACCAATCAAGTAGCATATTACTTTGGTGGTTAACAACCCAAATGTAATTATGTTTTTAAAAGGGATCATATAGATTTATTTGATGTCACCGTTCATAAAAAGAAATTTTTAATTAAAAAAATATAAATGCATTATCAATTCTAATGTAATTACTAATGAAATTCTTTGTATAAAGAATTTTATTTTTTATTAATTTAAATTTTAACAAAATACGAATATTCACGAAAGAGAACAACTCTTTCCTTCAGTTGTTAGCTGCCATATTTGATGAATCCCTGAAACCCAAATGAAAGAAGTATTACCTTAGCTATACTCAATTTCTCAATAAATCGTAAGGTTGATATTGATGATGTTGATGTTGGAAAGAGAGAAAAGAAAGACAAATACGAACTATGAAATGTGTAAAATATGAATGAGAATTAAACTTCAGTAGAACAAACAAAAGAGAGCACATCTTAGCTAACCTCTATATATATATATATATATATATATATAATTAAATAAATATATGCAAGTGTGGAATTAATATCAATAATCAACAAAAACCTGGACCACTGCTGAAACACGAGCTGACCGAGTCGTATAATGCCTTGTACTATGTCAAATTAATATTAATCTATGCTTTATACTAATTCATTAATTAATTATGTGGAATCTAAGCTGTCACCTTTACAAATAATTAAGAGTTAGCAGTTGAATTTTATATTCACACAAGAAAACATTAGATTACACTTATACATTAATTAATTTTTTTAATTGCATGAATAATAATGACAGAATGTAACCACATTTCCAAAGAAATACTAGGTAATGGTTTGTGCTTATCAGTCATCATGGACAAAGTGACAGCCATGATTACATCGTACTACGGAGACACTCTCCTTTTCTTGGCCTTGTAACGGGGGTTTCTTTAATTTCTTCATTGTATTAAATTACATGCTTAATTGATTATTAAAATCAAAATCATTCTACTTAGTTTCTATTAATTTTAATTATTAATTAATATATAAGACTTTGAGATCAAGATCAATTTCCACGTCATAATTGTAAACAATTAACAGAGTATATCAGATGAAAATGGTTTTGGCATAAGTCATGGGATAATTAATTAGGAAAACTGATGATGCTGTCTTAAGATGTTATATGTGATGATGAAGATTCATTGAAAGCGTATAGATGTTAAACAATAAATTACTTGAAAGCAAGACAAAATTATGGGCTTGATTTTTATTGAAGAGATTACAAAAAAAAAAAAAAAAAGGGAAGCAAAAGAAGAAGAACAAGGAAAAAGTGGATTGAGTTGTGACTCATAATCATCGTGGTAATCTTACTTTGAGGACAATATATACGGAGCACCCAAACAAATTTATTGCACAGTAAAATATGTGATCTCACTTTATAGAATTAGAATTTAAATATACAATGATAACAATTCTGATGCATATTTATATTTAATTATTTTAATGAAATATGTCTACTTGTAATTAATTAGATTAATCATTTTACTCATTAAGTAATTATTTAATTAATTAAATTTTTTTAATTTTTTTTATAAATTAAAAATATGTTTTTAAAATAATATTAAACCCACTCCATGTGAATTTAATAAAATTAAGCGTACCACAAAATGTTTTTATCTCACCTTCGCTGCATCAACCAAGGCATAGAAACATATTTATATGCATTAGTATTTGAATGTATTGTGGAAAGATTCTTCATTCTTTTAAAATTTCTTCATCAAATTAGATAAGAAAATAAACCCAATTAGAGCAAACAACAGATCTTCAAATATGTAATTTGAAATGGCTCCACAAAAAGGAAAAATAAAAGTACCGAGGTTTACACACACACAAACACACACACACACACACATGAATCTATAAATTATAAATATGAAGTTTTCACTAGGGACTACGCCAAAAAGTTTCCAGTGGAGGCCAACTATACAAGTTATCAAAATCATCTAGCCAGGTGTTAAAAGTATTAATATTTGGAAGTATTTTCAAATAACTACTAAAATAGTAAAATAATTAAAATAAATTTATATATAGTTTTAAATATTAGTAATATTTTTTTACATAATTTTTTTGAGATTTTAAAAACTAACAAAAATATCCCTAAAATTTATTTTTTATATTTTAATATCTAATTTAATTTAATTTAATAAATATATATAAATTATGTGCTAATGTTAATAGGGCAATAACATATATTACTTGCTTATTTAGAAATATAAACTATTTAATTTAATAGATATATATAAAATTATATCAAATGAATATATACAAATAAGTATTATAAATTATTTGCTTACATATAAGTATTTTAACTGTTGTAAAATTTTTTCATAATTATTGAAATTAGTTAAATAATAAATTTTTATTTTAAAAAGATGAAAATTAAAAATTTTATATTTTTAAAAAATAAAATTTTTTGTAAGATGAAAATGAGATTTTACAATTGCTTAACCTATTTAATTCTTTTTTTAATAAGAATTTATAATTTAACTAATTTAAATAATTATAAAAATATTTTATAGCAATTAAACACTTCTATATAAACAAGTAATTTGTAGTACTTATTTGTATATATTTATATCATATAATTTTGTATATATTTATTAAATTAAATAATTTATATTTCTACATAAATAAGTAAATTATGTTATTTTTTTTATTAAAATTAGTACTTAATTTATATATATTTATTAAATTAAATAAAATAAAATTAGATATCAAAATATAAAAAATAGCATTCAGTTAGTTTTCGAAGTACTAGAGAAGGTATGTGAAAATATTACTGATATATAAAATTATATATAAAATTATTTTAATTATTTACTATTTTAGTTAGTTAACTAACGGTCAAATATAATGGTTTTATTATTAAAGAATATTTCTTATTAATTTTTTAAAAACTTATATTTATGTGTGATTTCGCCAAATCTTAAGAAAAATATTTGAAAATTTCCAATCTTTGTCAGTAATATTTGTTTTCGCTTTTAATGTAAATGTATTTGCTTATTGATATATTTTATTTAGTTAAAAATATTTTATTTAAATATGAGAAATGTAGTCCGTCATTGTCTTCTTTGTTAATTTTTTGCAAAATCAATAAAGTAAATAAATATGCTGATAATGAGATATCTTATTTCTAGTTAAGATAATTATTGTTATCAAATGGTATTCAAGTAGTAAAAGATAGTTTTTTTTATCAAATAAAATTATAATATCAAAAAGAGTAATGATTATTTTAGTCTTCAAATAAAACACATGGTGAATACTAAACCTAGTAAAAAATAGTCATTCCAATTAAATAAAATTGGAATAAAAAAGACAACTGTTTTAGTTTATTTTCTTACCAAATGACTTTAGAGCTAGAAAAAAAGAAAACTTATTGTTTTAGTCCAGTGAAATTAATTAAAACTAAAAGATACAAAATAAATGAATTTATCTTATTCAAACGAAAGAAATAAATGATTTTATTTTAGTCAGATGAGATAATTTTAATATTATATGATAATTATTTTTAAAGAGGCGTTTTAAGATAAAAAGTGGAGAAATATGAATTTAGTGGTTTAATTAATGACCAAATAATATAGGTGTAACAACCAAAGAGTCAAAGCCCTTATAAGGACCTATTGTCCTCAACTTCACAAGGTTCTATTTGTTGCAAAAATAAATTATAAATTATAAATTAAAATAAAAATATTTAAATCAATATTTAAATTATAAATAAAATTGTATTACTGCAATTTTGGTATTGAATTCATTCACTGCAATATAATTAATGAATATGGTTTTGAATTCAACTTATGTAAATAAAGCATATTACACACACACACACACACACACACACACACACACAAAATAATTAATGAATATTATTTTGATTTCAACTTGTGTAAATAAAGCATGCACGTGCTCGCACGTACACACACTCACACTCATGACAATTTGGCAATGGGAGATTTTTAGTTTTGTAGGATTTTGTCAATTTGTAAACCATGTATAATATTATCTCATTAAAAACATTGATAATAAAACTTAATGGGATAAAATCTAGTAAGGAAAAAAAGAGTCAACGTACATTTGTCCAAAAATTTCTATAATTCTTCTTTTATAACATATTATACTCTCTCCAATAATATTCTTCCTCTCGATAAAACAATTTTCAATTTATCAAGTTGTAGAGCCGATGCATGTCAATGCTACATACCTACTTCTCAAAAATTGATGTAGATAAATTTTAATAAAAACATCAATAATGTTATCATAAGAGAGTATATGTTTAATATCAATTTATAGGCTTTGCTATAATTTATGAGTGGGGAAAAATTTAGGTGATATATGTTTGATTTGATCTCTCTTCATATATCCTCCTCTAATTTAGGCAATACAAGCGACATTGTTTTCGTATATTATTATTGGCATATTTTTAACAAAAAATAAGTTGCATGTACTTTAAATATCATGAATAATAGATTGCAACCAGATACATTTCTTGCTTACTCATGTAGTGTAAGAATTTTAGAGTAATTGAAAAAGGTAGCAACAAATGTATGTTTTGTGGATTACTATAAGTTTATGTATTGTTATAAGTGAAAACATATTCTAACTATGAATGAATTTCATGAGAATTAAAAAGACAGCCAATATCTGCATAATTAATTAGTCCCGAATTTTGTATCGGTTCATTAGAATAAAAGAATCATAAATCTATCATTCCATAAAGGTAATGAAAAATATATTTAATGCCATTCAAATATCATCAAGTAGGTAAAGAACTAAATATGGCTAATAAGTTCAAATATATATATATATATATATATATATATATTTGGTTTAGTACATTGTGTCAAATATAATAAAATCTCAATTTGTATTGAGATATAGTACTTCTAAATTAAGTATCTCTTCATAATTTTCTTTAGAGGAAAAATGATCCTTTTTAGGATCAAGAGATAAAACAATTAGAGAAGTACTTAAAGAATGAGTTTTATTCATATTAAGATATTTTAAAATCTTTTTAACTAAGCAGATTAATAGATGAATATTTCATTAGATTTTTACTCAATCTATAGGCCAAGACAATAATTAATTTTTTTCAAATCTTTCATTTTATACTTTTTTTTAAGTATTGTGAAATTTTTAGAACTTTTTCAAAAATTCTAATTATATTTATGTTATTAACATACTGCTACAATGAAAATTTTGGATTTTAATTTATATTATCAACATATTTAAATTTTTTTTATTAAATATTCACTCAAGCAATAGTATAACATGCATCCAGAATGTTTCAATTCATACAAAGATCATTATAATTTTCTTAAGAATAACTATAACCTTTTAATTTATATACTTCAGATATTCTAAATTTTTTAAGAATTTTTATATAGATATTAACATTAAATAACCCATATAAGTAAACTGTCACTACCAAATTTATCAAAAATAAAAATATAATTATATGTATAATGGGGAGAATATATTTTATTAAAATTAATTTCATATTTCTATGAGAAATCTTGAGCAGTGAGTCATGATACAAATCATGGCACAACTTTAAAGAATTCAATTCAAGTTCCAATTGGCCCAGTTACGAGAGCCCAAGTAAAGAAGTTCAAAGAAGCACTTAACGGGTTAATTCAAGAAGTTTGGACCCAAGTAAATTCGTGGAGACCCATTGGGCTTGGTTCACATATCCAGCAAAGATGGATATACATGATTCAAACTCTAGAAAAGTCTGACTAAATCTAAACTTGATCTTTTAGCAAGTGTTTGAGTTCATTTATAAGTCTATCTAATTAGTCAGTTTTCCTTGGAGTGTTTGAGTTCATTTAGAAGTCTATTTAATTAGTTAACTTTCCTTTCTGTCTTAGGTAAGTACAAGTTACGATTTTTGCCTATAAAAAGGCACCCTTTGATTAAGAAGCAATCAGAATTCATTAGTCAAAATTTGAGAGTTATTTTCTCTTTGGTTCTTTGAAGAACTATTCGAACTTATCAAGAATTATTCTTGTGGCGTTCATCAGTGACTTATCGAATGGACTTCCATCACCGTTTGTGGCGTCTGCATTATACCGAGGTTCTTGTTTCTTTATAAACAACGGGTCGAGGTTCCATTCAAATCTGATCGTAGAACGATCTCGGGTTCCTTGTTGAGTTCGGGTCTCGTTATTCTTAGCGAGGTTTGTATCAAGTCATACTTTATATTTTATGATTCTATGGCTTTTAGTACCCTTTTCTTTTTTAAAATATTCATTTTTATCTAATAGGTTTGAAATCTTTGAGTATCTGAACTACAAGTCTAGCTAATTCATGTTTGGTAAAAATAGTCAACTATGCTTGAATCACTTCTTTTCACTAAAACCAGTCATGCCTCTATCTATATTCATTAATAGTTTTCGGTCATAATTATTTTTTATAATTTCAATAGCTACTGTAAATAAGAATATATTATTGATAATTATTTCATTATATCCTACATTTTTTTTTCTGTATATGTATAATTTATAAACTTTTCTTTATTTTTGAATTCTAATACCACTACAAATGCAACTATCTTTTTAAGGATAGATGTTGCTTTAAGAACAGATATCACTTTAGGGATTTAAGTTGATTTAGAGCTAATTAACTCTTTTAAAGTTAACAGTATAAAAAGTGTAGATATATTTATTGTCAAGCATTATTTTTAATAGAATTATAATTTTTTTTTTACAAAATAATATCTTTTGAACTAATTAGTCTACCACGCTTTTGGCGTGCAATAGATGATTCATTTACTATCTTATAATTAATCACCTGAGTTGGTGTATTGCTAATTAGAATATATGATTTGATCAATTTTGCATTATTAGTAAATACAACTAGTAATTGATTTGTAATTTTCTGAAGTTCAAAAGGCATTTTTTCACTCTAATGGTGAAATAATTACTTCAAAATGACAATCCACATAACGTGCGATGAATAAATCATCTGTTAAGGATTCAAAATATTTAATAATAAAAAGTTAGTTAAAACTAATATAAATTTTCAAATGACATTGGGGTCTCATCTTAATGCATTGTAGATAAACTATAAGAACATATACAACACAACAAATAATGCATAGATGAGAAATATTAGGTTAATGATCAATTACAAGTTGTAGTAAGGAATATCAATAATAAGAAGTAGGTTTATGTTGAATCAATATTGTAGCATGCAAAATAACATGTCTCAATGCAAAAATTAGCAACGCAAGGTGTAATAGTGAGGCTTGAAAAATTACCTAAAGTTGTTTAATTAATGATTTAGCAAATCAAATTATGTATTGAAAGTTAACTCACTAACATTGTCTAAACATGTAGTCTTGATTGGATAATTTGAAAATTATGTCCTTAATTTAATAATATGTGTAAGTAATCTACCAAATATAATATTACAAATAGACAATAAACATACATGTGATCATTAAATTGATGCATTAATTAAGACCATAAATTATGAAATGATATGCTAAAGGAGTGAATAGACTCACAAATATCTTTTTATATTATCTCTAAGAATGGTAAAGACTCAAAACTGATTTTAAAAAAAAATGATATAACTACTAATTTTTATTATGAGCAAGTGGTACAAATATTCTCATCGGACAATAGAATATTCTATTTCTTTAATAAGCGTCCATGAGAATTTTTAATAATTTTACGCATTATTATAAATCCTAAGTAATCAAGACGGTAATGCTATAACATAAATATTTTTAAATTAATTAACTTTTGATTTATTATTGCATAACTCTTAATTGCATTTATAATTATATAATATAATCAAGATGATAAAGTTGAAAGTTTTTCTAATGTGATTATTTTACCTGAACCATTAGAAATAATGCAGAGATACTCTAAATTATTCAGATTTAGAGTCTTTATATAATATCTCTTTTGATAGATATTCTTAAAATTGAGCAAATATTTTTCTAGTTATAATTAAATATAAAGTATTATGAATGCATAATTTAATTTATTTTTTAATAAGATTATGACTCTTTTAAAGTTTTTAATCAAGTCTACAAAACATGATATATTATTTACCTTAACCTTAATATTTATAAAATCCGAGAAATATCTTTTATGTCAAAGAATAATATGTATAGTTACACGATAAAATAGGCACACATCCCCAATTTTTTTAAAAAGAAACAATTCATTAAAATTTATATCCTTTCATCAAATAAAAGTTCACGCGAGACATAAGATTATCAAAACACAAAATATAAAAATGCATCTTATTGCAATTACAAAAGAACAAAAAATGCATAAAGAAGACTATGATTAAACTCAATTGGTATGGACATTGCCATCACTAATTAAATATTTTATTTTTTTCATCTTTGTCTTTGATGAAATCAGAGAAAGCAAGATGAATGAGATCTATAGGATCTGAATAATCAATAAAATTAGTCTTTATATTCTTTTTTTTTTTTTTTTTTGCCTTAATAGATTCATGACATATACATAGCTAATGTCCTTGACCTTCACACTAGATAAAAGTGTCATTAAAATTTTTGCAGTTTTTATTCTTAGTATCTTTGTCATTTTCTTGATTTCTATATATATATATATACATTCTACTTTTGGTAGTTATGTTTATTGCTTCATTATCTTGAGGATCTATAACCACTATAAGGAGATATCCTTAACCTCTTTTGTATCATTTTTCATGTCCATTATTATTATATATGTGGCATTCACTTCTAGCAATGGTAAAGAACTAGTTAAACGTAACTTATGATTTTTCAATAAAAATTTATTATTTTATTTAGCCATAAAAAGGCATAAGATGAGTTCTGAGTACTTTTTGAATATGCATTCATGGTATTATTGTTGTAGAATCACATTAGATTCATAGATAATAGAGAATATCTTTTCTAATGTATCTTACTCAATAACCTTTCAGTATATAATTTTAGCTGTGATATGATTAAAATAAAGTAAAGTTGTATTCAGCAACAGTTTTGTAATCTTATAATCTCAAATTCATCCATTTTTGCCTTACTTTTGAGAGGAATAAATCTCTTTGGTACTTATATTTTTCTTTCAAATTTTTTCACAGCTTTAACAAATCCTCGACTACTAAGTATTGATCATTCAAGCTCTCATTTGAATAATGACAAAGGAAAATCACGGTCTTTGATTTATCTTGCAAGGATGATTGATTTTTTTATTGATTGTGCCTTCTACGTCCATAGCTTGAAGGTGTATCTTTACATCGACACCTTCAAGCTTATAGAAGATAATCATATCCCAATACATCAAGAGCAAGAATTTGTAAATTCATAAGACTTGAAATTTTTAATAAGTTATATGCACTTTAAAATAAGGGATAAATTAGTGGCATGATAAAATATGTCATATAAATAAGTATGATACATGAATATTAACAATTCTATACATATGTTTAGAACTTCAAGTCAATACATGTAATACTTTTAAAGATCTAGAACTTCAAGTCTTGATCTAATAATATTAAGTTTTAGAACTTTAAATTCCAATCATTTTCCTTATTTTTGCAAACTTCAAGCTGCAATAATAATATTTATCAATATCTATACCTTGATAATAATGTAACTTTAAGTAATAAATAAGAAACTCAAGGTAATTAATCAAAAAACATTATATCAACATCATTGTTGAAAAGAAAATAAAAGCATATGTAATATGTTATCCTTGTTTTATGATGCAAAAGATGCGATTTAATGGTGACTAAAAGCATATGTAATATGTTATCCTTGTTTTATGATGCAAAAGGTGCGATTTAATGGTGACTATAGAGCATGCTTATAAAGATAATTGCATAAAAAAAATAAAAGCATATAAAAGCAGTATGACAATAGAGTAACAATATAACATGAAAGTATTTTACAAGAAATATAAGAAAATTTACTTGGATCATGTTGATAATGTGTTTTAAATAATCTATAAATTAAAATGAAAATATTTAAATTATAAAATGAAATCATATTACTGCAATTTTATTATTGAACTCATTTATTGCAATACAATGATGAATATTACTTTGAATTCTTCTTGTGTAAAAGAGACTTGCTGCATATATATATATATATATATATAAGTTTAGAGGGAAGAGCTATGATAATTTAGCAATGTGAGATTTTTGGTTTTATATGATCTCATTAATTGGCAATATGGGAGTGGTGAAAACCACCATTCATGACAATACTACTAGTATTATAAAGCCCAACTCTATCTTTTTTCTCTTTTTTTCTTCATTTATAAAGAAATAATATATGATCCAATTAGAGATTTTAATTTAAGAATAACAGTGCTACTATAAATTTTTTATACAAACTTATTTATATAAAAATGATATGATAGTTATTATTATTATTATATGTTTTATATTTTTAAGACATATAATAGTGAAAATTCAAGAAAATAAAAGAAAAATGAATTATATGAGACATATGACAATAATACAGTTTTACCCATTAGTTTATATAGAAAATTTAAAAAACATTTTGTATCCCTAATGTCATTTGATTTGAAAAGCTATGTTAGCTAGTTTCCAACATACAAACCAAGTTCTAGCATTTTATATCCAACATATGTAACATAATTATGTATATAAATGTAATAAAAATAGAAAAGAAAAATAGGCCAACCTTAGTTGCTATTGTCACTTTTGCAACATTCTTGTTATATTACAAGATAATTGCAATTAAAATTATAATATAATATAGTACAAAAGATAATAAATTATTATTTTATAATTATAATAAATAATAATATAAAGAGCAAATACATATTTTATGATTGGGTGGACTAAACACATAGTAAGTGATATTATATATATATATAGAGAGAGAGAGAGAGAAAATGAAAACTAGAAAATGAAAATTAACAATTGGTAATTGCCATGTGCTGTAATTGGGTTGATTCACAGGCCAATCCACTGCTAGCATATTTATTAAACCCCTTGTAAAGTCTTAAGAAAAATTTAAGGAAGTTTATAAAATTTCTCTGAAAAATTCTTTTTCTTATCTATTCTTCTTTTATAAAGTTAATGGTCTATTTATAGCACATTAAAAGCACAATATAGGTGCATAAATTATTTATATTTCTAACAATATAGTTTTATGCTATATCATTCTTGTATTATTGTCCTACTTATTTTGTGTAATTATCCTTACGAATATAGTATGTGGTTGTCCTTAAATTTCTTCCATATCAAAAAATAAGTATAAGAAATAGTATATATTTCATTAATATTATTGTTGTATTCTAAAATTTGCAAAAGTAATGAGGTGAGTATAAATTGAAATTCTAAAAATTAACTATAGAACTAGAAGTTCTAAAATATTATTGGAGAATGTCAATTACTTATTCTATTGTTCACTTTCTTATATTTGTAAAATTATCAACCACATCCTTCTATTTTATAATCTTTATTTATTATATTTTACTTTGATTTTTATATTTTAATTTAATTACTATTAAGTTAAAAAATATGAAATGCTTATAAAATTTAAATTTGATGTTCTGAATCAATTTCTAGCCAAAACATAAAGTTTAAATATGCAATATTAAATCAAAACTTAAAATTCTAAATTTTAAAAATTAAACTTGAAATTATAAAAATAATTTCAAAATCAAACCTGAAGTTTCAAATCTACAAAATATCATGAACCTAAACTTTAAATATATTTACATGTTGCCACTATCTTTCCATGCTTTTTAAAATTTTGAAATGTAGCATTGTTACCATGGACTTAGATGAAACCTTTCAAAAACAAAAAAAAAAATCTCTGTAGAATAAAATTGAAAGTTGTGATTTTTCCTATGTGTTCATTTGAACTTGATTATGACCACGAAAATGATATATTCTCTTCAAAGTAAAACATATGAAATACTCTACAAGAGTAAGATTGCAAAACTACCATTGAACACAACTCAACTTTACTTATTAATACTTCAGAGCTGAAATTGTATGGTGAAAACTTAAGATAATGCACAACAAAATATATTATCTATTCTTATACCATTAATAAGGTAGTACTGTTATAATTTTGTGTGTATAAATTCAAAATTATTTAAGTTATTTTTGTGTCTTTTGCTTATTATAAATTGTATTCTTTTTATTTGCTTAGCATTTCCAAAAGTGAATCTAAATTATTATTACCAAAAGTGAATATAAATGAATATGTTCACAATAATGCAAAAAGGCATATTATTGTTGATAAAGTGGTCATAAGTATTCTTCATGACAAATTCAAAAATATACATAACCACCAAAAGTGAAGTTTTAAAGGTATAATAATGATTGTCATCACTATTGTAGGAAACATTGTTTACATACCTAATGTATGTCAAAACATCTAATATAACTTGGTTTGGTGCCTATAAAAGTATAGAAAAGAAATCATGAGGCAAACTTTAATAAACATATAATAGATCTTCTTTATTTTTATGTCTCACTTTTCAAAAAAAGTAATTGATCATAATTAAAATTTAACTACTATCTCTTTTATACATATTGTTCATTTTAACTCTTTTTGTTATTATGTCAGATGTATTATAAGTTTTATATTTTACTAATTACTAATATAAAGTATTTATTCTATTATAAAATATGGATGAAAATAGATCATCTATTGGAAAAGAAAGTTAAGGGATATGTAATGAGCTAATAGTGCAACTATACACCCTATAAAGACTCTAAATAAAAATAACATAGAGTACCTTTGCAAACTTCTAATATCTCAAGGTTAAAAATGCATATTAGAAAAGATTCTACTTTATCATCTAGGTTATGTTATATACCTTAAAAACTTATGTTTAGGACCTCGCTATACTTTTTGGGAAAGAAAAGGGATTTGAAAGGTGTTCTTGGTGCAATAACTCAACCAATTAACAAATTTAAACAAGTTTATATTTGTTAATCTTATATCAATTAATATTAGACAATTCAAATCAACAAGCTTAATAACATATCCAATTATAGTAAAGCAATAAAATAAAATAGACAAGAAAATTTATTATTAAAGAAAAACATTTTAAAGAACTATCCACAGGATGAAAACCCTTCGAACCAATCTAAGATTTATCTTAAATTTTACTAAAAAGAGAAAAACTTACAACTAGTAGTTTTCATTACAAGAACTTTAAATCTTTTCTACTCCTATAAAATTATGAACAATATATTCAAAGACTAAAACTCCATCCACTAACACTTTTCCAATACTTGAAAGAAAACAAGTCAACCTAGAAAAACTCAAAGAAGAATTTTCTTTTTTACTTTTTACATTAAGACCCAAAAACTCTTTAAAAGAGTTGTTATTGTCTCTAGGTCATGACTTAAGATATTTATATTTTTGCATGTCTACTTATGCCAATCAAGTGTTAGGTAGGTATACATGTTTGTTGAAACACCGATTTAGTGCTAGATAGACATGAGCTCTTTAGTTTCAAGTCGCTCGAGCATTGGTTGAATATTAGATAAGCGTTGTGCTTTTGAAATTCTTTTTTTCACATGGACATTCGCTCAAGCATTAGTCAAACACAAAGCTTCTGGAAAATACGAATTCTAAATGTTTTGATTATGAATGAGCTACCCTAGAAAATTCTAATAAACTCCTCCTTTGGCCATTCCTTGACAAAACATAAATCTATCCAAAAAAAACTTAAACCACATACAAATTTTTGATAATCACCAAAAATAAAATTTTATTTATAATTAACAAAACCTGGAAATTAATCGCTATAATTTTCAAAACTTGCCAATAAAAACTAATCACTGTAATTTTTAAAATTTGCCAATAAAATTTATTACCTTAACAAAAAAAATAACTTTCAAAACCAAGTGGAAAGTATGAAAAAATATGAAAAATATAGCATGTGATAAAATTCAATATACATGCATCACAATATCCATATATATCCATCAATATGTATGCAAACATCAAAAAAAAATCCAAAGTAATCAATAAAAATTCTATATATAAATATTCTCTTAAGCATATGTATTCAAAATCTACTCCCTCATTTTATCAAAGAAGGACAAAAGGTATGAAACTACAAAGCATGGCCATCAGCAGCATCATTACCACCATCATCGGCCGAAGCCAAAAGTCACGTTAAAGAATCAACCTTACAAGGGATAAATAAATGATCCTAACGTTGAAGTATGATAAAATCAGGCATTATTATCCTTGTCAATTACTAAAGCATGTAGTACACCATCATCTTAACAATGTGTGCATATTACTCTATTAACTATATATAGTCCAAATAATAGTCTCAAAAGAAATTTAATGAGTAATGATCTAATATCGAGCAAAAGGTAATCTATGAAATTCAAACATCAAAGTGGACATCAAGGTAATGAGTGGTCGTATCTTAAAGAATAAAGATGTCATTAATGATGCTATAGAATCATATGTCACACTCAAAAATAAAGACATCAAAGCAAAGGAACAAATGGTCTAGTAAAAGAAGAATATATTGGAATGGAGGAAGAAATTGAAGTAGAACATTAAAATGACTCATAGATAAGGTACGAGCTGATGTAAGTTGCAACAAGTACAATAAATCAATGATAGGAGTAGGAATAATAAAACCAATACTCAAAAGAACTTGAGTAATGGCGTAAGAAAAAGGAAGTTGAAGGCATCAATTGGCTTTGTAAAAAGTTTATATGATCTTATGATAGATGTGAGTTGAAAGATCAATAGACAAACCTTATAGAGGTGTATATAGAAACTTAACTTAAGGCAAAAGGAGACTTAAGTTGTGACCAATCAAATATAAATTAATACACATGATCTTGCTAAAAATCATTATGTTCTGAGGAAATCTTATAGTCTATAAGCAACTACAAAATGTTAAAAAAAGATACTATAGTTAAGCAACCTTTAGAATACTAAGCTAATAAGCTATGACACTTGAAAAATGTGGTAAATGATACTGTAGAGATACATTGAGAATCCTACTTTATCTAAATCCACATGTAAACATTAGAGTAAAATTCTCTAATAATCTCCTTAGAAAGTTGGAAAAACCATTGAGTATTAGACCTTAATAACGAGGTGCTAAAAAGAAAGGTATTTAGAAAGCTTTTATAAAGTAGAGAGCTTGACCTCACTCTTCAATAGGAAAATAATGAAAGAAAATTGATCTTTGCGAAGCTTTTGGGCATGGACTTTTGGAAACCTAGAAGACTCTATAGAATGATGTGGTTGCTCTTTTGGCACAGCCAACTTCTTAAGTATCTAATAAAAGAAGCAAAGAATAAGTATGAATTTTAAATAAAACAATGAAAATAAAGATAATAGTCTTAGAGTGATTATGCCAATTAACAATTAGTACTTAGAATGACCAAATTCCTACGGTGTAAAATAAAAATATGAAAAATAAACAAAATAAAAAAATTTGAAAGTTATCAAAAAATGCAAGAATAACTCCCAAATACTTGAATGTTGCAAAAATAACACAAAATTGCACAATTATGCAAAATTAACTTAGAAATATTCAACTTTACAAAAATAATCCTTCAATGCTATGAACAAACGCTTGCTAGGCATTAAGCTTTATAAAATTTGAAACATTTGCAGTTGAAAAGCCTAAATTTAAACCATTGCAACACCTGAGAGAGTAAAGAGGGGGTAGAAATTGTTCTTAATAAATAGTTTAACCAATTAACTAATTTAAAAAAGTCTATATTTGCTAATTCTACATCATTTAATCTTAAACAATTCAAATTAATAGGCTCAAAAACAAATTCAATTATTAATATATAAAATGACAAAAATAAAATAAACAAGAAGATTTTTTTTATTGAAGCAAAACTTTTTAAAAAACTCTTCACATGATGAAAATACTCTAAATTAATCTAAGTGTTACCTTAAAATTCATTAAAGAGAAAAAAAACTTACAACTAGTGATTTATCTTACAAAAACTTTCATAATCCTATTGTTTTGAACTTCAAATCTTTTATACTACTATGAAATTATGAGTGACACGTTCAAAGGTTAACTCTAATTACCAACACTTTATAAACCTCCAAAAGCTTACAATTAGATTTTAAAGATAGAAAATAGTGAAAAAAGTTCTCAATAGTAATCAAAAACAAATGTTAGAGGATAAAGATAGATTTGTGATACTTTTGAAAGAAATTAAGTTGGCAAAACTTAAATAAACTTAATTAAGAATTTTTTTAAACCAAGACCTAAAATCCTAAAAATAGCTATCATTGGCCTTAGGTTAAAACTTAACATATGTATATTTTTGCATGTCTACTCGAGGTTGTTTGAACACTAGTTGAGCGTTAGTAGGCATTGTGCTTCTAAAACTCTTCTATATCACACAAACATCGACTCTAATACTGGTAAAGCACAAAGTTTTAGGAAAATACTAATTATAAATGTTTTGATCACAAATAAGCCAACTTAGAAAAGCCTGCTAGTAATTATAAAGTGCAGTTAATAGCTATATAGTAATGAAACAAAAGTTAACTAATCAAAAAATAATTATGTTATAGGATGACCATCTTAGTTAACTAAGATCTATAATAATGCATAGAACTATTAAAAATTATCGTGGACACCTATTAAAAAACTAAAAGATTTTATTATTCAATTAGAATATTTACACCATTAGCTTTTAAGAAAAAATAGTGGTTAGACCATTTCCTTCTAAAATTGGTTTTAAGTTCTGATCATTCTTACAAAGAATTCTAAGAGATATTGTAGGCCTATTCACCCACCGAATGGGTTATTTCATAATTTTATAGTTTTAATTAATGTATGTATTTGTTGGTCACTTGTTTGTTTATTATATAATTATAATGTTGCATTTACTATATTATTTGCACAGATTATCAAACTAAAGGCATAATTTTCTAATTATCTAGTAAAAACCATACATTTTAGTAATGTTAGTGAGTTTATTTTTTAGATATTTGATAACTATTATAATCAATAGAAATAGATGTAGAGTGTCATGCTTCAAATATTTATACATAAAATAGATTAGTTGAATCACTCTTTAAACAACTTCAAGTAATTACTTGAACTTAACTATTACACACTATATTATCAACTTTTTCATAGGTACAAGTTATCTTACATACTACAATATTAATTCATCTTACATTTATTACTTACAATCAATACTCTCCACTATAACTTATACTTAATTATTAACTTGACATTTCCAACTACACTTTCGGTTAAGTTGTGTATGTTTCTATAGCTCCTTTACAATGTATTAGGATGGGACTCTAATATTGTTTGAGAATTTATGTTAATTTTAACCCACCTTATGTTATTAGATATTTTGAACCCATGTAATTTATTTATCACATATTTACAGATTATCATTTTGAAAAGATAAGTTTTACACCATTAGAGGAAAATAAAATGTCTCCTGATGTAAGGATTAAATTTTTTTGAAAAATAATTATTATGTCTTATTTTAATTCTTACACAAATGAATATGAAAATGAAGTGCAATGTTAATGCATCTTTACTAAGTTGCAAATCAATTACTAGATATATTTATTGATTTGTAATAGTGACCAAATCATATATTTTAATTATTAATACACGAATCTAAGTGTTTTCTTTCTTGAAGAATAATCTAATTATAAGGCACCAAATAAATCATTTACTGCATGTCAAAAGTGTGGTAGAGTAATTGGTTGAAATGATATTATTTTGTGCATGTGAAAATTAAAAAAAAATCAAGGTCCTATTAGAAATAAGTCTAGAGCACTAAATATTCTTATATTTTCTAGAATTATTAGCTATAGAAAAATTAATCTTCCTCAAAGCGACACATTTTCCTAAGGTGACATATATCCCTATGGAGATACAAGTTCCTAAAGTGACATATATCGCTAAAACAACATAAATTTCTCAAGAGACATTTGTTACTAAAATGACATAAGTCTCTGAAGTAACTTTTGCCTTTGAAAAGGTAATTGCCCCATAGAGGTACAAAAGTTTAAAAGTAAAGAAAAGTCTACAACTAATGCATACACAATAGAAATATGGGATTGTAATAAAGTAAGTATCATCAATATGTTTTCTTTTATAGTAGTTACTAAAATTATGAAAGTAATTACAATCCACAAACTATTAATGAATATAGACAAAGATATAATTAATCTTATTTAAAAAAAGTAATTCACATCTCCAACCAAATGTGAAGTATACAGACCTATAGTCGAAATGCCAAAAATATCAAACCCATTGGATACAAATGAGTATTTATCAGAAAAAATAATGAAAACCAAATCAAAAGATATAAAACATGACTCTTTGCTAAATATTTCTCGTAAAGACTTGAAATTGATTTTAATGAAATATATTCTCACTTTATAGATATAATTATATTTTAATTTTTGATAAGTTTAACAATTTCAAAAATACTTAATCTATTCAGACCCTAGTACATCTGTGAGAAAGTGAAAGGGGTAATTCTACGAAAAATGAGTCTTTAATTAGCAAATTAAAATACATTGAAATTGTTATGCCTAGCTTTAATAATTTTAGTAAATCTCAAAATATCACTTAAGATTTAATAATAAAAAAATAAAGATAATTCAATTTGGTACCTAAAGAAAATTTTATGAGGAACTCTTTAAAACATTATAAGCCTCCTAATTATTATAAGAGCCACTTAAAATTTTATTAGAAAAAAAAAAGACTTATAATCGGTAATTTAACTACAAAAACTCTTCAATTTACCTATAATAATCCACTTTAACAATCTCGTTTTTCAGAATTCTAAAAATTTTTTGTCTATGAAATTCATGAATTATTAGAGTATGTCCTAACAACTATTCGTGTTATTAGTTTTAAGGATACATTTATCTTATATATAATTATGCATTAATAAAAAAAAGAGTTCTTTATTCACAAATGTAGACTATTTCTTTTATTTAGTCATGCACATAAACAAAGTACATTTGTGAATTGTCCAGATAATTCATTTAATAGTTAAATAAAATTATTAAAATTATTTCCTATGGACGTAATATCGATTAGGCAGCGATAATAAACATACTGAATGTCTCTGATGAATATCATAAGATAATATTAGTACAAGTAATGTAATGGTTACATTATTAGTATATTAATATGAATTAAATAGTTAAAGAACTATTTTTTTAAACACGACCACATAATGATAAATTACTTAGTATTGTGTGTAGTCAATAATTTATAGTGTAATTATATTAGTGTGCGACATTGTCCTTTAACCTAAGACGTCATTATCGAACCTAGTATATATGCACATAGTTCATATGGTATATGAGTACGAGACTAGTCATATCTTGTATGATAAAGTCGGTTCGATCACATATTATTTATATTTGAAAATATGTGATGGTCAATACGAGATCTGTTGGTTTGATGTATAGGATTTGAATTATCGCTAACTCAATCTGGATTCGAGTTCCCAGACGAACATCGATAAATAGATAAAAAAGTAAATCAATAGTTAGAGTAATTTAATATTATATAAAAGAGTTCGTGGTAATAAGTTAAGCATATATTGATTAATGGTTTGTGTTTATTTTAATAAAAACATATCATGGACCCAAAATCGATTAAGATTAAATAACGAAAGAATATTATCCATACGGTATGTATAATTAAGATAGAAATTGACGAAGTATAACTTCAGTGTGAATTAGGGATTATGGCAAATTGCTAGATGTTAACCCTAGTCATTGATCAATCAAATAGTTCAATAAACCTAAAGTTCAGAATAAGTTTATAACTATTCCATGATGAACTCATATAGTCACACCAATAAACAAAGGCAATAAGACGCATTTGGGAGGGATAATATTATCAAGACCAAAAGCTAACATCTTTGAGATAATATTTAGGTCGAAATAAATATATATAATCATTATATATATTTATGAATTCTTTAAAGAATTTAAAGAATTTTTTTGATTTTGCATTGAAATGTAAATTATTGTAAATTTCATGGTAAAATTGATAATATTTATTATTTAAGAACCTAAATGAAAATATGTAATTATGAAATAATTACGTGTTAGCCCATATATATATACTTAATTATATTTTAGTTAAAAATTAGTCAAATATTTATATTTATATTCAAGCACTTAAATATATAAACATGGAAAGCATGGATTTTTCCAAGTATATATACATGCTAACTTTGCCAAATTGGAGTAAAAAAAGCTAAAAATAAAACCCACCCCTCCCAAATTTGGCCAAGCTTGCTCCTCCTCCATTCGGTCATGTAAATTATGGAGACTTTATGTAATTGAAGGTTCCTCCATCATCCTATATCATACAAGTAAGCTAACTCATCCAAAAACTTGTTCATATATAAGATATATGTTTATTTAACATTTTATGTGTTTGATATAATGCATGAATGAATTCAAAATTTAATTTTATGCATATTATTAACATTTGAATCCAACAAGAATAACTCATTACATTGACTAAAACTTCACCCATTAACACCATTGAAACTAAAAGGTTTCATAGTTAAATTAGAAGAAAGAGAAAGTATGAAAAATTTCATAAGAAAAAACATAAAGGTAATTTTCACTTACAATAATGGAATTTGCATATTCATTTAAAAAGAACAATTAATAAGACTCTTAAGAAACTTAAAGGATTATTTCTTTGCTAAAAAAGCACACAAAATCCCAAAAAATGGTCTTTATCAAACCCTAAAATGTTAAAAACATTTTATATTCTTGACATGCCCTCAGGTATCGCTCGAGCATGCGTTTAATACAAAAATTAGATGGCCTCTAGCTTGAACACAACTTTGATGCAAAGCTAGCACTAAGTTTCTATCCTACATTAGCTTGAGTATGATTTAAGCCTGAAATTGGCACCAAGCTTCTAAATAAGGGCAGATCAAGCATGACTTAGTTTTTAAGTGGGCACAACTTTCAAATTTCTTTATCTTATTGGTTCGAACATGAATCAAGCTTAAGAATGGCACAAGTTTCTTTCTATTTGTCTTGACAACCTTAAATCAAGTTTGTTTCATGTCTTTATAAACCAAAACCCCTTATTTTGATCATCGAATAGGTTATCAAATTAATTCCCTAACAAACCCTTTCTTTGACCATTTTGTGGCAACACCTTAATCTAAAAACAAAGGCAATAATAAAAAAAAGCAAGGATTTTGTCAATCACCAAAAGCGAAACCTTGATTATAAGAGACTAAAATACATAACTTAATAAAACTAAATCTTCTCAAGAATATCAACAAGATTTGTTTTCTTTACTAAAACCAACTCATAATACCAAGGGAAACAGATGGGAAACAATAGAAGAATAAAGCAGAAAACTATAACTAAGCATAGAGATACACATATGAAGCACATAAACTCACACTCATATCAATAAAATAAGGTTTATATACACTATAGTAACAAAATGTATAGTATTTTCTGTAATCTCTCTCTAACACTATCCTCTATAACATTCCCTTTTTTTTCTCATGAAAGGATAAAGGGTAAAAAGAAAACTATCTAAGTCTTAATTTAAAATTTCTATGTCATCATCTAAACTTGCTATAGTAATAACAAAGAGGATTAGAAAGAGTTAAAGTAATAGTTGGACAAGAAGGATAACTAGTAGTAAACAAAAGAGTAGTAATTAAAGCAATAAGAGGAGAATCTACATGCCTTGGAATAAATGAGTGATCGAAACGCTTTGAAATGAAGTTTGTATTGTCATTCTCATTAAACTGTATCACATTTGGAATCCTATTACTACAATATTATTACTTAATCATATAAGCATAGATTTCACTCGTTTAAAACTAAACAACATAAACTATAGCTTTAAATGTACTATAAGGCATAGAAATCTAGAGCTGAAGTTGAACAATCCAATGTAGCTCAGGCATCATAATAGCCATAGAGGTGCTAAAGAATTTTAAGTCACCTTAAATGAAGTAAAAGAGAGAATAGAGTAAGAACAATAGAAGTCTTATCAAAAGATGAGATATCGTGTGTAGATCTAAAGTTAGATGTTAACTAAGCTTGACTTAAGTTTAAAGTTCTAATGTCTATAAAAAGACCTAGATGCATCAGCTTTAAATCAAGACTAGGTATGACAAAGCTAATGCCACAGAGAATTTGAGTAATGATGCAAGCAAATAAAAAAACATAATGACCTATAAGTCACTTAAAATGACTGAATGATAATGCGTTCGACAAATATAGGTTGAAACATCTATCGAAGCCTTAAAAGAATGGCATAAAGAAAATCAACTATAAGAAAAAAGAAATTTGAGAGATGGTCAGTGAGATGTAGGTTAACATACATAATCTTCTTGTTAAAAATGTATGTCTTAAAAGAAGCTTGAAAAAGTCAAAACCTAACCATCAAACGCATGTGGTTCACTAAATAATATTGTAGCCATGTATAAAATAGTTGTTTAGTTCCCAAAAAGAGAAAACTTAGAGTGAACAACCCTTGAAATATCGATCTGTAAAACTACAACATTGAGATGATACAATAGATTACACCTTTCAAAAAGATAAAGAATAAGACTTTATATACATTCATATCATGGATATTAGAACAAAACTCTCTAATAATTTCTTTAAAGTTGCATAAACCCACTAAAGATAAGTAATGCAAATCAGAAAGTTATTTTTTAAATCATAATGGCAAAAGATATTAAACAAACATGTTTTAAAGTTGTACCTTAAATCTTAGTGGCAGACGATATATATTATTTATTTCAAATTTAAATGTTTAGTTAGTTATTTCTTTTGAATTTGTTTCTTGTATTGTAGTTTTTTTTTTCAGCTATTTAAAAATAAAGGAAAAGAAAGAGAGCAATAGTTATCTTTGCTATTTTTTAAAAAAAGACTTTAAGAAATTCTATGTTTTTATTCCTTTTGGTTATTGTCGTGAATAGTAGTTATATTTTATACTTATAACCTATAGTGGTAATTCTTACAATATGTCAAAGAACCAAATTCCAAACAATCCAAATTTTGAACAACCTAATTTACAACAGTAAATCACCCAAATTGTTGTCATTTAGAGCATCTCACTCAACGATTGAATGTTATAGATGAGTGTTAGACTCAAAAGAAGCTTAGACCACACAATAAAAGATGGCGTGGCCTATATTATGATGAAATGTTGCACAAAAATGAAAAGATGAGGAAAACAAAGAGTCTAAGAGCCATGAACCTTAATTTCAAAATAACCAGATGATTTTCTTTAAATTTGTGTTAGGCATGGTGTAAATTATTAGCCTTTAGATGAATTAACTAAAAGGATGAAGGTAGATGTGTTAGATTTTTATGGAAAGTTAGAACCTAATACTTTTAAAGATTGGTTAACATCTGTTGAAGATTACTTTGATTGGTTTACTATATCAAAGGATTAAAAAGTTCATTATATTCAAATAAAGTTAAAAGAGCATACACAAGTCTAGTAGGGAAGTATTAAAGACAATTATGACGTAATCGACATCTATTAGTTTCTAACTAAGAGGAGATAAAGAAACAAATGAAGGAAAAATATTTGCCTATTGATTATAAGCAAATGATGTTCGAAAAGATGTTACAACTGAGGTTATTAACTGTTGATTAATATACGAATTGTTTTCATGAGTTAATTGTTCATAGCAAAATTATGAAAATTGACCAACAAACTCTAACTTAATATCGCGCTAGATTATATAGTGATTTATGTAAGGAAATGTTAATTGCAAGATTAATCAGCATGAAAAAAAATGTATGAACTAGCATTACATATATAAAAGTAAATAGAAACTTTGATTGAAAGGACAGTAATGTCAATGGAGCCAAGGTTAGAATGTGTGGCAATTTTTTCATTCCAAAAGCCACCATTATGGAAAGAAATGCTATGATGAGAGGCCAAGAGGGAAAACTGCATGTTATCGTTGAAAAGTTACAATGTTACAAATGTAAAGGTATTGGTCATTTGCTATTGTGTACCCTATAAGAGATAAGAAGTTAGCTTTTATCTATAAAATTGTGTTAATAATAATAGACGTTATTGAAGAAGTAAACGAAAAGGAAATTAATGGGGGTACTGATGAGGATAAAGAACACTTGGATGCAACAGATCTATCTAAGTGCATGATCTATCGAATGTTAACTAAAAGTAAAAAAGAACTTAAGGTTAATTCCGAGTGACTACGCACTAATATTTTTCATACATGCATGGAACATGATAGTTGAGCTTTAAACATCATTATCGATAGTGGTAGTGACATGAATGTGATTTATAAAATGGTAGTGGAACGTTTAAGGCTAAAATTGAAACACATCCTACTTCCTATCAAATTAGTTATGTTAACAAAGACAATTCAGTTTTAGTAATGCATTGGCATTTAGTGAAATTCTTATTAGAAAAAATATATATATATGAATAAGGTATGGTGTGTTATAATCTTTTTGACTGCTTGTCATATATTTTGGGGCGACCTTGGCTTTATGATCAACAGCTTTCCTATTATGGGTATGACAATACTTATTCTTTTATTTTTAAGTGTAAGAAACTTGTTTTAGATCTTTTACAAATCTCAAAATTTAAGACAAAAAGGGAAGCTGTTTTAATATTAGCCATGTGCTAGTTTTCTCGAGCTCTAGTTTAAGAACAAATAGTGTTAATGGAAGTAAGTTATGAAGTAAGATAATGGTTCCATTTTCATAGAATTGCCATAATGATGGATAAATTTAAAGGGATAATTTGAGAAATATGTAACGTGGTACTGACTTCATTCCTTAATCAACCTTACCCAACTTGTCACATTATCTCATGAACCCAATAGAGAATGAAGAACTTAGTCGACAAATTTAAAAACTAACAAACAAAGGGATAATTTGAGAAAGTCTTAGTCCATGTATTATTCTAGTTTTACTTGCGCTTAAAAAGAATGATAATTAGAGAATGTGTGTAAATAGTCCAACAATTAATAAGATAACAGTGAAATATTAATTCCCTATTCCTTGTTTTAATAACATGATGGATTTGTTAATTGAAGCCTTTATTTTTACAAAATTCAACCTTCGAAATGGATATCACTAAATTCGTATCCGTCTTAGTGACGAATGAAAAACAATAGTCAAAATAAAGGATGGATTATTTGAATGGCTGGTAATTTCTTTCGAGTTAACCAATGCGCCAAGCACCTTTATGCGTGTTGTGCCACAAACTCTCATGCCATTTTTAAGTAAAGTTATTGTTGTTTATTTCGATGACATTTTAATTTTTAGCCAATGTTTACAAGACTATTTATACCATGTAAAACAAGTCTTGAAAACTTTAGATATTGAACAACTCTATATTAATTGAGATAAGTGCTCATTTATGAAGTAAAAAGCTAATTTTCTAGACTTTATAATTTTTGATCAAGATGTTGAAGCCGATCCTGCCAAGGTGCATGCTACTCAATAATAGCTTACACCTCAAAATTTCTCTGAAGCTTAAAGCTTTCACAGATTGGCTACATTTTATCGGTATTTTAATTAAGGTTTCAGTACTATAACGATTCTAACCATCAAGTGTGTGAAAGTAAAGAGTTCCTTTTAAATGTAGTAGATGCTGCAGCCTTTACCAAAATTAAAGAAAAGATAAGGCTTGTGATGCTTCACATGTAAGAATCTAAGGTATATTAAGCCAAGAAAAACATTCTATTACTTTTTACAGTGAAAAACTTAATGATAATCGATGAGATATTTAATATAGACATGAAATTTTATGCTTTAATTCAATCTTTCAAGTATTGGCTTCCTTATTGGCTTTGTGGAGAGTTTATTCTTTATATTGATCATAATTCCTTGAAGCATCTAAATTCCCAAAGTAAACTAAATGGTAGACATGCTTGCTAAATGGATTATTTATAGCAATTTAAGTTTGTTATTAAGCATGAGTCAAAGACTAAAAATAATGTGGCTGATGCCTTAAGCATAAGACCTCATATCTCTAAATATTTTTTCCATTCATTTTGTAAGATTTAATAGTCTAAAAATGCAGTATGTTAACGATGTGGATTTTGGCAACATATGTAGTAATTTATCTACCAATGTAGGCATGTCTTATGGTGAATATTCTTTGCAGAATGGCTATTTATTTTATAGCACAATATTGTGCATTCTTAATGGATCTTTTTGCGAGTTCATAGTTATAAAACTTTATGGTGAAGGCTTAGCAAGGCATTTCAAATATGACAAAACTTATGCTATTGTTACTGATAGATTTTATTCTCAAATTGGTAAAGATGTGGATAAGGTGGTAGACCATTATAAAATTTGCCAAATAAACAAAAGAACTAGGCAACAAGTGAGACTTTATTCTTTTTTCCCAATTTCGAACAAGCCTTGGTAATATACTAGCATGGCATTTGCTCTTGGGTTACCTAAGACTCTCCGACATCATGATTCCATTATGGTTGTCGTGGGTTAATTTTCAAAAATATCATATTTCATTCCTTGTTCTAAGACCTATGATGCTTCAAAAATTGTTGCATTATTTTTGCAAGAAATGATTAGATTACATAGTGTTCTAACCTCCATTGTGTCTGATAGAGATGTCAAGTTTGTGAGTTATTTTTGAAAAACTTCATGGAAAAAAATGAGAACAAAGTTGATGTTTTCTAGTGCCTTTCATCTCTAAACATATGGCTAAACCAAAGTTACAAACCGAAGTTTAGAAAATTTATTACATTGCCTCAATACAGATCATGTATCTAATTGAGATTTAATAATTTTACTTGTGCAATTTACCATTAACAATTCTGTTAATAGGACAATAGAGTGCATACTATTTGAAGTAGTTTATGGATTTTGATTTCACACATTTCTTTGTCTTAATTCGTTACCTTCGCCTCCTATATCAAGTGAAGTTGCATTAGATTTTTTTAACTATATAAGGGATGTTCATGCAAAAATCAAATGATGGCTTTCTCTTAATAAAGAATCATATGTGGCTTCTGCAAATATAAGGCATAAAGATAGATAATTTGATGTTGGTGATACAGTTCTTATTCGCTTCAAATCAGAATGATTTCTTCTAGAGATGTTGGCTAGTCTTTTTCATGTTACTAAGAAATTAAGCACAAATGCTTATGTCATTGACTTGTCCTTTGATTTTAGTATTAGTCTAGTTTTTAACACCAAGAATCTTACTAAGTTTAAGGTTAATGAAGTAGATTTGCCCATAACACTAGCTCCAGTCATAATGCAAGTCTCTACTTTTCATGTGTTGGTATATGCCTTAAATTTATTAACATTTTTTATATATTTAGCATATTTATTTCTTATGTATCATAATACTGTCAATTTATATATATTATTTATTATTTTATTATTACATATATATGTATTTAATAAAGATAATAATAGCCTTAGAATAATAGATTCAATTAATTAAATATTATTTTTAAATTTTTCTAGTCAAACATTATTATAAATAAAGTAATAATAATGTCTAGAAACTATTACGTATAATGACTGATAAACAATATATTATATGTTATGATATAAACTATGAAGTCAACATATAGGTAAAAGTTAGTGAACTAATAAACTAAATTGCCTACTACTAGAATACTACATGGATAATTATATGAGTGACATAAATGATTCTTATAGTAACAATGTTGTATATAATCCTTAGACTTGATACTATCATGATTTTAATATTGAGAATAATATATTTTAATATTTTCAAATGTCATTTATAACAAGATAAACTATAAAAAAAAATAGTCAGATGTGTCATAACTCGTGTAAAGATATATGTGTGATTAAAATAGAATTTATCCCTCCTATATAATTGAAGAAATATTTTGTACCATATAATTAAGTGAAACTATGAAAATATATGATCGTGCTCAAATAAGTTAATATTTGATATTAATTTCATTCGTTAGAATAAATTTATTTAAAATATTAAAAAAATATAAAATTCAGTATACGAAAGTGATATATTTTAAACTACTGATATTCTCATTACTTAAATAATCATAATGTATTGCTAGATATTATTCACTACTTGTAACACCAAAATTATATTTTAATGTTACTATTAACATTACAAAAACCTATTAGGCCGCACATTAATATCATGAACAATAGCACCCTTGATTCATAAACATGAATTGAACATGAGGTATAGAATATATTACTCTCGTATAGTTTAATTTTTACATTTTTTTGATATCTTATATAGATTTATTCAAACAATTGAAATCAATATTATATATTGACTTATTTAAGTATAACCATACATAAACATAATCTTACTCAATTAAAGAGCCCAAAAGTTTCACTCTCATTACATAAAAGGGACAAATTCTATCTTAATCGTACATATTTCTCTATACAAGTTATGACATATATGACTATTTTATTATGATCTATCTTATTACAGATAATATTTGAAAATATCAAAATATATCATTCTCAATGTTAAAAAAATTATAGTAATCTCAAGTCCAAAGATCATAGACACTATTGTAATTATAAGAATTACTTATGACATTTACATAACAATCCATGTAACATTTTCACAATAGGTTGGTCTACTACATTAATCATGTCTTGTATGTTAAAACTAGTTTGGTGAATTAATGTCGTATGAAAGCGTTTGTGGTGACGAGATTAAGATACATTGATTGATGATTCGTATTTATATCAGTTTAGGATTTTAACATATTATGAACTCTTACTTGATTAGAATTAAATAATAAAAGGACATTAGCCACATGTTACATATAATTTGGATGAGTTCGATAAAGTTTTACTTTATTGTGGTTTAGGAGTTATGTCATATTATTATATATTAATCATAGTTGATAAACTTTCAAATAGTTTGGATCCGAAAAGTTTAAAACAAATTCACTGCTAATCCATAATAAACCTACGCGGTCACAATAATAATTCAATGCATTGAGAGATACTCGAGAAAGAAAACATTATTTATAGAGGGCTAGCATCTTCCGAGAAAATATAATGGTCAAAAGAAATATATATATATATATATATATATATATATATATATATATATAAATATTACATATATTTATAATTTTTAAAGTGTGTGAAGAATTTTTTATAATTTTGAATTTTTATGTAATTTAATGATGCATGACCAAATATGTGCATTTGTGACCACGGTTCACCAATATGGTTTTATGTTATTGGAATTGGATTTCATCAATATTTATGTATGTGCATGGAATTCATGGTGTATGACCAAATATGTGCATTTGTGAAAATTGTGTTTTCATGAATGTTGGACATATGTATATATGAGATATGTATGTATGTATATATTGTGAAAATTAAAATGTTTAATTTCATATTTTCATATGTGTGCCATGACATATGTTGGTGATGAAAATTATTTTTGTTTAAGTTGCATATAAGATTGACATGCATAGACTTATATATGATATTTACTTGTACGTATAGTGAGATGTGTAAAAATATATAACTACGTCTAAAAAAAAATATTAGGTTAGTTCAACAACGCAAATATGCATAACATAATCACTAGTTTGACTAGTCTCCACAAAATTACAAAACCAACTCAATAAAAGTCGAAAATTACTTATAAAATAAGGATTTTCAAAAAAATCAAGCAATTTAACAAAAATTAAAAATAATATGTAAAGTATTACACATGTATTAACAATTAAAGAATTATTAATAAATATACATTAAAATATTTTAATGAGATTAAAACATGTATATATGTATATTTGATATACATATTAAAGGTAAATAAATATGTATTCATGAGATGAATAAATAGTATTAATTTTCAGGTTTAAGATATATATATATATATATATATATAATACATATAAAATTAACATGTAATATGTAAATAGTACATATAAGATTAAGGTATAAATTAACTTCACAATAAAATTATTAAATCCATGCCTCCCATGGTGGGAAAATAATAAGTTTAATGACTTAGTATTGTATCATAAAATTTTAAAATTTGAGCGGCGCAGTATTGACGCTATAAAATTTAGTTATCTGATTACTGAGTGTATATTATTATCTGGACTAAAATTTCTAGTATGTGAGATTCAGATGAAAGCTACATCTCAAAAAAGTACAATAGTTCAAACTTAGTTGGTTTAGAATACCAAGATTCTAAAATGTGAAGTGTCTAAAGTTAGAGCAAATAAATGTGAGGTTGATTTATTTTAATAAGAATTTGATTCCCCACTAAAATAATAAATTTATCAAATGTTCAATGAAAATTTTAAGTCTTGACTTAAAAAATGTAGGATTCAAATTAAATACTGGAAGCTAATATGATTAGCATTATTTGATAGTTTTCAAAGTATTTAATTGTTATTACTCAAATTATTTGAACATATACAAAACACTAACTAATACTTTTTTTCTCACAGTTTCTCATACTTGTGATATAAAATATATAGAATGTCAAACAATATTCTCCTAAAAATATTAAACAATAATATTCTGATTGGGTAGAATTTTAAAAATTAATTCAAAAATCTCAAAATAGCTCTAAATTTTGAAAAGTTTGGCTATATTTTAAAAGCTCTCCTTTTACTCGAGATAAACAATAATACTTCAGGTGATGAAAATAAAGCATATGAGAGATGGTATGATAATAATCGAAAAGTTTGGGGATACATGTTGGTGTCCATGAATAGAGAAGTTCAGACCCTACATGAAAGATTTTATGGTGCCTATGACATTCTCAATGCCCTACAATAGTTGTATGACAATAATTCTCAAGTAGTGAAATATAAACTATGTGCTTCCCTCTTCAGCATGAGGCTTAGGGAAGAAGTGCTACCAGATGATCATGTCATTAAGATAATTAATCATTTGGATGGCTATAGTATGGTTATGCCTGACCGCACCAAGGTGATTTTGATTTTCTAATCCCTCCTCTCCAATTATAAATTATTTATAAATAATTATAATTTAAGTAGAATTAACCATACTCTTTCAAAGTTGCTCAATGAGTTTCAAGAATTTTATAGGCAAATAAACAAAAGAAAAAAACTTAAGGATATCCATATGGCTTCTTTTAATAAGACTAGTAAGAAATTAAAAAAGCTACAAAAAAAAGGGCCAAACATTGGTCTAAAGAAGAAGGACTTTAACAAAGTCCAGTCTAAAACAGAGAATAACAATGATTAAAAAAATATTTCTACTTTGGAAAAATTGGTCATTAAAAGAAGAATTGTTTTCAATACTTGGAAAATTTTAAAAAGTCTAAAATAGGTATGTATTATTGTTATATAATTGATTATGAAATAAATATTATTTCAAATAATCAATCTTAAATAGTTAATTTAGCAGATATTACTCATGTATGTATCTTTTTGCATACAATATAGAATAGTTCTATATTGCAAAAAGGTAATATAACATTAAAAATAGCTAATGGAGCAATAGTTACTATAGAAGCCAAAGGATGACACTTTTTCAAGCTAGTGATTACACACATTTTAAGTATAAATTAAATCAAGTTACTCTGTGTAATTTAATGAAAATAAATATTTGATACATTTGATAAATGTAAGCTAGCAGAGTAATAAATATAAATAATTTGTATGTACTTAAGCTATATAGCACAGATTCTATTAAATTCGTTGTTAAAAAAAGAGGTCGAAATAAGACAAACTCTAAAATTTTGTGGTATCACAGATTATGTCATATAAAAAAATGCATGATTTAGTTTGGAAAAAGGTGTATTTTACACTCACTAGGTTTGAAATCCTATCTAACTTGTAAGTTATGTCTTCCAAAAAAAAATAATCAAATCTCCTTTTAAGAGTAAAAGGAAACGAGCTAGTAAACTATTATAGATGTGTGTGAACCATTCAGTAAATAAGTTCGAGGAAAGTTTATCTACTTCATTACTTTACTAATGATTCGTCATAGTATGGATATGTGTATAGATGTGTGTGAACCATTCAGTAAATAAGTTCGAGGAAAGATTATCTACTTCATTACTTTTACTAATGATTCATCATAGTATGGATATGTGTATTTGATGAAATACAAATTGGAATCTTCCAAAAGTTCAAACAGTTCAAAAATGAAGTAGAAAAACAAACAAAAAAAGTATTAAATATTTGCAATCAGATCATGAAGGTGAATACTTAAGTATAAAATTTTAACAATATTTAATAGATAACAGTATTTTTTCTGTTTAATCCTTCCTTATACGCTGCAACTTAATAGTACAGTGGAAAGAAAAAATCATATTCTATTAAATATGGTGCAATCGATGATGAGTTTCATAGATTTACTATTGTATTTGTGGGGTTATGCCCTACAAACTATTGTGCATATCCGGAATAAAGTCTCGTCAAAATTAGTCCAAAAAACTCCATATGAATATGGAGTGGTAAGAAACCTAGCCTCAATTATATAAGAATTTGAAATTATCCAACTTATGTTAAGTTGGTTAACACAAATAAACTGAAGTAGAAATCAGAAAAAGCTAGTTTATTGAATATCTTAAAAAAGTTTAGAATATTATTTTACTTCCCTTTTGATCAAAAAGTTTTGGCCTGTAAGACTGCATAGTTGTCAAAGATTAAGTTCTTAATAGAAGCAGCTGTAGGTAAAAATATTGAGCACAAAAAAGAGTCTTCAGTACCTTTAACCAACACTACTATAGTTGTATTATCTAATCAGCAAACTTTAGTGCCGATTCCAATTCGAAGATCTTCTAGTGTATCAAACTTTCAAAGCGATGTTGGGTTTCTCCATGAGCATGAGTATGACTCATATTTTACAAGAGAAATTGATTATGGTAATAATCTTAAAAGTTACAAGAAAGCTATCATAGATAGAGATTCAGGTAAATGACTAAAAGTAATGAATTTTGAGATTCAATAATTCTTATTGGTTGTAAATATATCTTTAAAACAAAGATTGGGAAAGATAACCAGGTAGAGACCTATAAAGCTAAATTGATGACGAAATGATAAACTCAGAAACAGAGGTTGAATTATAAGGAGACATTTTCACTAGCAGTTATGATTAAATTCATTCGAATTATGCTAGCCATTGCAGTGTACCATAATTATGAGATCTGATAGATGGATGTCAAAACAACGTTCCTCAATAGCTATCTTGAGAAAAATATTAATATCAAATAGCCTATGGATTTTGTTTCCGCTACAGATGAAAATAAAGTATATAAGTTGTATCGATCCATTTATGAATAGAAGCAAACTTCCAATAGCTAGAATATGCTATTTGATAAGGTGATCAAATCTTATAAATTTATAAAATACCCAAATGAACCATTTATATATAAAAAGGTTAGAAATCATGTCATAATGTTTCTCATATTGTATATAGATGACATATTATTGATAGACAACGATGTTAACATGATGATTGATAAAGATATGAGTATAAAGACCGATAAAAAACGAAACTAATTATATGGCATACCCTATATTTCAGCCATAAGCAATTTGACGTATGCAATGTTATGTACAAGACATGATATAACATATGTCATAATTGTTATGAGCAGATATTGTGTTGGTCCAGGGAAAAAATATTGGCATGTTATGAAATCGATCCTTTAATATTTGAGAATGACTAAAGATTTAGTTCTGAGTTATGAATGTCAAGAGTTGAGCATTAAAAAATACTCAGATTCAAATTTTCAATCTAATATTGATGATAGAAAGTCTATCTTAGTATTTAGTTTTGTATGTAATGAAAAAGTTATTAGTTGAAAGAGTTTTAAACAGACGACGACAACACTCTATAACATAAGATGAAAATATTACTGCATTAAAAATAGTAAAAGAGACTGTTTGGATGCGAAAATTCACATCTAAACTTAATGTGGTTGCCAACATGGCTTATCTCATAACTATGTTTTATGATAATATTAAAACTATTATAGCAAAAATTTAAGTATATTCAACATAAATATCATATTTTGAAAAAATTTATTAGAGTTGGATAAATATTGATCTAGAAAACATTTTCAATAGACAATCTTGTTGACCTACTGACTAAAACAATAAGATAGAAATAGTTGGACCATCATTTTAAGAAAATGAGTATGAGATACAACAGCAAATGGTTTCAGTGCAAGCAAAAGATTGTTAGAATATACCCTATAAACTATTCGTAATATTGGCTTTAAAAACATATTTTACCTTATATATTATTTATTAATAAAAAATAATTTTTTATTCATAAATGTAAAATATTTTCTTTATTTAATCATGTATATAAATAAAGTACATTTATAAATGGTCTATATAATTTATTTAATAATTAAATAATATTATCAATAGTCGTTCCCTACGAAAATTATGTCGATAGTGTAACGATATCATATAGTAAGCATACTGATTATTTTCGATGAATATTATGAAATAATATTACTACAAATAACATAATGGTCACGTTATTTCAACATTAATATGGATTAAATAAGTGGAGAACTATTTTTTTAAACATAACCATATAAAAATAAATCACGTAGTATTGTATGTAGTCAATGATTTATTATATAATTATACTAGTGTACAATGTTATGTTTTGACATAAGATATTACTATTGAATTTAGTGCAAATACACATAATTTATATAGTATATAAGTACGAGACTAACTACATCTTATATGATAAAATCAGTTTGATTACATGCGGTTTACATTTGAAAACGTGTGATGGTTAAGACATAATCCGTTTATTCAATACTTATATGATTAGAGTTTCTACTGACTCAATCTAGATTTGAGTTTTTAAATAAATATCGATAAATAATTAAAAAAGTAAATTTCTGGTTAGAGTGATTAAATGTCACATAAAAACATTCTTAGTACCGAGTTCAGTATATATTGATCGATGATTTATGTTTATATAGGTATAGGATTTTAACACATTATAGACCCTTAATCGATTTAGATTTGACAACAAAAGTACTTTACCTACATAATATATACAATTGAGATGAAAAGTTATGGCACATTACTAGATGTCAACTATAGTCATTGAACTATTAAATAGTTTCATAAATTTAAAAAATTCAAAATAAGTTCATGGTTATTTCACAATATATCCACATAGTTACACCAATAATGAAAGATAGTGAAAAGTATTTGAGAGAAATAATATTATTAGTAGCAAGAATCTCTCTTAACTAATTATAAATTGTTTATAACTAATTATAATTTTAGCAAGATTGAGTATACTCTTTTTAAAATTTTCAACGAACTTTAAGAGTTTTACTAATAAAATAATAGAAAAAAAAGGACACAAGGATGTCCACATAGCTTCAGCTAATGAGACTAGTAAGAAATCATAAAAACACAAAAAAAAAAAAAAAGGATAAAAAATTGGTCAAAAATGGAAGAACTATAAGAAAGTTTAGACCAAGGTAGAAAAAAGCAAAGGCAAACAAAAATTATTTTCACTGTAAGAAGGAAGGACACTAAAAAAGAAATTGTCCTTTATACCTTGAAAGTCTTAAAAGATATTGAGTTTAAAGAAAAGTCATTAAAGTCTAAAATTGACGAAGATGAAGTTAAAACATCCAACTAACAAACATCAGTACTAATTCTAGTTTGAATATCTTCTAAAGTATCGAAACTTTTAGAGTGATATGGATTTCTCCATGAGCCTTAATCATGGTAATGATCCTAAAAGTTATAAAGAAACTATCTTAGACAAAGATTTAAGTAAATGGTTAGAGGCCATGAATTTTAAGATATAATCCATGTATGGTAACTAAGTTTGGACATTTATTGATCCCTCAAAAGAAATATTTTCTATTGGTTATAAATAAAACTTTAAGAGAAAGATTATAAAAATAGTCAAGTCAAGACCTATAAAACTCAGCTGGTGACAAAAGGTTATACTCAAAAATAAGGTTAAATTATCAAAAGACTTTTTCACTCACAATTATAATTACATTCATTCAAGTTATGCTAGTTATTGCAGTATACCATAATTATGAGATCTAGCAAATGAATGTAAAAATCGCATTTCTCAACGGGTATTTTGAGAAAAATATTTATATGGAACAACTCATAAGTTTTAAATCTACTACAAATAGAACTAAGGTATACAAATTGCATTAATCTATTTATGGATTGTAATAAATTTCTAGAAGTTAGAATATTTGATTTGATAAAGTAATCAAATCGTTTAGAATTATGAAAAACTTAGATAAAACTTATGTTTATAAATGGATTAAAGATCATACCATCATATTATTTATATTATATGTAAATGACATCTTATTAATAGAAAATGATAAGTATGATGATTGAGGTAAAAGTGTGGTTATCCATAACCTCATCTATGAAAGACTTAAAAGAAATAACCTATATCTTTGGAATTCATGTTTATAAAGATAGAGCGAAAATGATAATTGAATTATCTCAAAAATATACATAGAAAGAATACTCAAAAGGTTCAATATGGATAATTGAATTATCTCAAAAATATACATAGAAAGAATACTCAAAAGGTTCAATATCGAGAACTTTAAAAGAGATCTCTTACCCTTCATCCATGGTCTTCATTCATGGTCTTCATCTTTCTAAGGATATGAATCCAAAGATCAATGAAAAATGATAGCAGATGCATAGTATTCCTTATTCTTTGGCAATAAGTTGTTTAATATATGCAATTCTATGTACTACACCTAATATAATAAATACTGTAAGTTTTACGAGCAAATATTAAGCTAATCCAAAGAAAAAACACAAGTCAACAGTAAAATCAATCCTTAAGTGCTTAAGAAGAACTAAGGATTTGATTTTGAGTTATACATGTTTAGAGTTGGCATTCATAAACACTCATATTCTGATCTTCAATAAGATGTTGATAACAAAAAGTCTATATCAATATTCATTTTTATATGCAATGTAAGTGTTGTCAGTTAGAAAAGTTCCAAATAGACAACAATAGTAGACTTTATTACCAAAGTTGAATATATTGCTACTTTAGAAGTAATAAAATAGGTTATTTGGCTGCGTAAGTTTGTATCTGAACTAGATACGATTCCAAATATAGCTTATTTGATAATCGTATTCAGTGACAATACTAGAGCTATTGTATAAGCAGAGGAACCAAAAGTATACTAAAAGCAATATGTGTGTACACACACACATAATAAAATAGATGTAGTCATACCTTTATATTAGGCAACTTATCAAACCATAAATACAGATTAAATGCCTCTATATCTTTAGGGTATCCATATAATCAGAAATTAACTTGAAGTGTTAACTTCTGTGTTTATAGTATCGATTATTTTTATATATTTTTTTTTAAAGAAAAACACATTAAAGTAAAATCCTAAGCATTCTCTAAAAATACTAAAATGAAAAATAACATACCAGGAAGGAAAAAAATGAAAACACACTTAAAAATCAAATGCAAACACGGATAAACTAATATGCACAAAATGAGTACACATAATGAAGACTAAATGAGTAACACTCCCTCTAACAACTTGCCTAAATTACTCAAACCGAATGATATCAAAAAGTTTGGTGAATAGGTTAACTAAAAAGTTATCAATAGAAAAGACCATTATTTTGGACTCAACAAAATTATAAATAAAATGACTTTTAATGTCTATGTATTTTGTGTGACAATAAAGGACTTTATTCTTGGATATGTTAATTGCACTTGTATTATCATAGTATTTGACATTATATCTTGTGATCTACTAAAATCATTCAACATCTAGTTCATTTAAAATAGAATGTATTATACTTTCAAAAGTAATGTATTATGCTTCAATAGTGCAAAGCAAAATTCCATTTTGCTTTTTGTTGATTCACGAAACTAAATTAGTGCCAATATAAAAATAATCACCATATGTGTTTTTTCTACCTAGTATACATACAAATATCTAGCAAAATTAATAAATAAATCTTTACTATACCAAAAACAATGATTCATAATCCTAGTAACATATCAAATGATTTGTTTAACAAGGTTAAAATGAGATTCTTTAAGATATATTAGAAATTTAACATATAATCTAACACTAAAAGCAATGTCTAGCCTACAAGTAATAAGATACATTGATAAAAAATTGAATCAACATCCCTTCTAAGATATTCATTATGCAACTTAATACTAGTAGTAATAGGAGTTTTGGTATATTTCTTACTTTCCTAGCCTAAACCACTTTACTTGATCTTTTGCATGTTTACATTAGGATATGAACATTCTATTTTTGAATTACTTAATCAACAAGTTTGGAAAAAAGATCAAATGCAAGAGACTCAATGGGAGAATCGAACACTATGTCATCAATATACAGCTGAGTTATAATAATATTTTCATCTATCTATTTAATGAATAAGCTCCGATCAACACCTCTATGAGTAAACACATGAATTTCAAGATACATGATTACTCTATCATACCATACCTTAAGTATTTATTTCAATTCATAAAAAGTCTTTTTAAGCTTATACATATGATCGTAAAGTTTAGGTTCTACAAATCTTGTTCATTGTAGATCATTTCTTATAGAATACCATTTAAGAAGTCAATGTTGACATCTATTTGGTACAATTTAAAGTTCAAGCCATAAGTTATAGCTAGCAAAATTCTAATAAATTCAAGTCTGATAAAAAAGCAAAAATTTTATCAAAATCTATTTCTTTTACTTAAATACAACTCTATGCTACAAGTCTAACTTATTCCTAACAATCATGTCATTCTCATCAAATTTGTTTTTGAATTTTCACTTAGTACCTATTACATTAACATCATCTACTCAAGGCACTATCATCATGCATAGAATTCAACCAAAACTCACCTTCCAAGGCCTCCTCAATCTTTTTATGTTTTATTTGAGACATGTAACTAGCATATGACAAGTGATTTAGTACACAACTACAAAAAATAATCCCCTAATTAAAGTTATAAGGACATTCTCTTTCAAATGATTCAATTTGACCTTAATAGAAGGTTCTCTTAATATGCTAACTTTAACTCTTTAAGAATCACTAGAAGTCTCTCTTAAATTATGTCAGGAAGTGTTCTTATAAATTCAACTAAACTATCACACACAAGTTCACATGAATAGTCATCTATCACAATATTAATAGACTCCATCATACACTTAGCCTTATAATTGAACACATGATAAGTCCTATTATTTGTTGAAATATCCTAAGAAAATTTCACCATCGTTCTTCTCAAATTTGCCTAGGTTTTTGCTATCTCTCAAAATGAAACATCTAGTTTCAAATACTCAAAAGTATTTAATGATGGATTTCTTACTTTTCACAACTCATAAAGAAATATATCAATCTCAGGTCTAAGGTAGATCATATTCATTATGTGACATGCAGTATTCATTACTTATCTCCAAGAATAAGAAGCAATATTCTTACTTAAATCATCACATGAGTCATTTCTTAAATAACTAAATTCTTTATCTCAGTAATTATATTTTATTAAGGAGTCATTAGTATAAAAAATTCTTGCTTAATTCTCACATCATCAAAATAAGTCTTAAAACTAGAATTTTTAAATTTTTACCATAGTCACTTTTTATTCTAATTATCCTGCAATCTTTTTCATTTTGAAACTCTTTAATTAAGTTTTTAATTTTGTTTAAAAGTTTCAGATTTCTTTCTTAAAAAATTCATTAACTACCATTATTATATATCTTTTCCTACCAAGGCTCTCAATCTTAATTAGTACCATTAAATTCATATATAACAACTCTAAGGGTGCTTTGTCCTCACACCATGAGTTTTCCTATGAATTAATTTTGTTTGTTTGCTTAATTGACATGAACCACAAATAATGTCTTGTTTTAAGAGTTTAGGTAAATCTTCTACTAGATGTTTCGTAGACATTCTTAACAAATCCTTATAATTCATATGATTTAGCCTCTCTTGCCACAACTTAGTTTCATCTACCTAAGCTCTATTACATTTAAGAAAAGAGTTGGTGTGATTTCATAGCAGTTATTAGACACTCTCTTATCTTCCATTATCCACTCTTATTTAAAATCAAATTTAATAATTAAATTTGCATCATAGAACTGACTAATAGTTTAAATATTAGTTTTTAGCCCTTCTAAAAAATAAGAAATTTTTTAGTACAGGTATACTATCTAATCTTATTTTACTTTTGCTCCAAGCATTATGACTATTGTTAGGTAAATCTTTTTTTGCTCTAAAGAATTTTCTAAATTTCTTAACAAACAACTTTATCACTTCATCAATAGATGCTGAATCATTTAAGTCATTCTCAATCTTTGACTTGACTAATTTAAGTGCTATCAATTTAAAGTTTTTGGAAGAAGGAAGATAAACTCATATGTTTGAAGTAAATCAACTAACTCATTTATCTTAAGAAAATATAAGTCTTTGCTTTCTTCTATGATTGTAACCTATCAAAATCTCTTAAGAAGGCTCCTAAAACTTTTCAAAACATATGACTTTTAAAGATCTTCTCACCTAGATTGAAATTAGAATTCACTATGTCATTCAATTTGGAATAGAACTCATCAAAAGTTTCATAATATTTCATTTTAATCTTTTCAAATTTAAAGGTCAAAGTATAAAGTTTAGAGTTATTAACAGTCTTAATTCTACTAAGAGTGATTTCAAGAATATCTTAAGCAACCTTAGCTATATTACACATAGATATTATCTTAAATTTCTCAAAGATATAGCTATGAAAATTAAAGTCACAACTTTACTATTACTATTAAAGTATAATCTCTCATTTTTCGTCCAAACATTGAAATCTCTAGCTATAGTAACTCTATCAATAATAATAGTAAATGGATTTTAAGGCTTTAACATACTACATCAACATTTTTTTATCTATAGATTTTACAAAAACTCTCATTCTAACTTCCTAGTATAAATAATTATTTCTATCAAAATAAGAAAAAACTGTCAAACTTTAAGATCTATTCTCCATCTAGACTCAAGTAAGAACAAAGATTAAAATTTAGCTATAATACAAATTGAAATTCCCATGCTTTTACCCTAGTTACACCTGATGCGAAATGAAATGTGTAATTCTGTAGAAACTTAAAGTATGTAACTAGCAAATTAAAATATATTAAAATCTATTATGCTTACATTTAATAATCATAGTAAATATCAAGATATCACCTTAGATCTACAACAAAAAATTCCAATTCATGCAACTAAAAAGTAGTAAAGATATAAAGACATTTTAATTTGTCATTAAAGAAAAATCATATAAAAAACTTTTTACATGATTACAACCTCCAGGCTATTACAAGAGCCATATAAAAATTTCATTATAAAGAAAAAGACTTAGAACTAGAGATTTGATGACAAAACCCTTAAATCTACCTAGAGTGATCCACTTTAGCAATCCCTTGATCAAACACTGAAACTTTCTCATCTATAAAATTGATGAATGAACCAAGTAATTTACTAAAACTCTAACCACTAATACTACTTAGAACACTAAAGGTTTCACAATTAAAATCATAGAGAGAGAAAGTATGAAAATTTTTGAACAAAAAATACTAAGGTAAATATTTCTCAGAAGAAGAATATTTGCATTTTCACTCAAGAAAATAATTAATAACGCTCTCAAAAAACTTAGAAGAATTTCTCTCTGCTCAAAAAGCTTCAAAAGCTGAAAATTTTAACTAAACCAAACCCTAAAATGTCAAAGACATTTTACACTCCTAACGTGCACTTAGGCACATGTTTGATTCGAAAAGCAGATGGCCGCTAGCTCAAGCTTAACCTGGGCACAAAATTGGCACCAAGTTTTTTATTTATATTAGCTCAAGTGTAACTTTGGTATGAAGTTAGCACCAAGCTTTTAATCAAGGCTACCTCAAGCATAATTTAAGCTTAAAGTTGGCACGACTTTTAGATTTTTTTTTTAATTTGTTGGCACGAGTGTAAATCTAGCCTGTGAATGGCACCAAGTCTTTGTTTCATCATCTTTACAACCTTGAGTCAAGTTTTCTTTATGTCTCTATGAACACAATTAACCTTGGTTTGATTATGAAATAAGCCAACAAACTAATTACCTAATACTTCATTACTTTTATAGGACAATAGATTTAAGATTATTTTATTCTAATATATCAATGCAAAACCTGAGATTAGGTTGTTATGTAGATACTAATTATCTTTCTAATCCTCATAATGCAACAATCTTACAGCAATCCATAAAATAGACTTTTGCTATTATCTCTTTTAGTCACTCTATGATTCTTACATTACATGAAGCTAGATCTATTATACAACATATCCAAAATAAATTCAACTTATTATTCTACTATAGATATTTCACTAGCAATAAACAAAGACAATGTTGCTTGTATTGCTCAAAGATAGAGAATGATACATTAAAAGGGATTAAGCCAAATATTTATCATCCAAGTTTTTTACACTCATACACTCCAACAAAACTAACAGATTGATATTAAATATATAATCTCTTCTAATAACTTTTAAAAAATATGTATATGTGTTAGTATGAGTCGGCTCTACCAATTGACAAATTGAGTTTGTTATCTCGAGGGAGAGAACTTCAACAAAGGGATTATAATATGTTACAAAAGAAAAATATAGAAATTATTAGATAAATGTCCATTATATTTTTTTTTCCCATCGTCAAAATTTTATCTCACTGGATTTTACTAAAAAGGTTTTTTTTTACTTAGGTAGTATTAAGCACGCCTAACAAAATTAAAAATGATGTAATCCAAAAGGGTATTGTGATTCAATTGTTTCAAGCAAAATAAAATTCTTTAATTTTTTTAATTTTTTTTATTAGTACTTAAAATAAAAATCAAATATTATTGATAATTATTAGTGATCATCACCAACCATCGCGACTATTGACGTCCATTAAATTCACTGAAAATACCATTGAAATATCCATTTCACAATATACAAAATAATACAAAAAAAATTTTGATGATTAAGTGGTTTGTTTGTCAAAAATTTTTAAAAAAAAAAAAAAAAGGCCACCATATAGCACCGTTGTCAAACTGGGGCAAATGAAGAGGAGCCACATCACTATTCCGTAAATTGCCAGCAACAATGAGACTGGTGATGGCTCCTCCCACTTATTGTCATTGAAGGAAGGAAGGGTGGGTGGTGTTTTATGGTAGCCGAAACTTTCGAAAAATAGTAAATTTATTTATTATCAATAATTCTTGTATGGTTGTGTTGATCAAGAAGGGAGCATTTGCATTTCAATGATATTTTTGGTGATTTGAATCAACATCAGTAGTTGTTGACCGGCAACTAGCGGTGAAGATAATGGTCACTAGAAAAAGTTTGTATATTTAATTATTAATTTAAAAAAATAAGGTTAATTAGTACAAATAAATTAAACTAAAAATATTAGAGTATAAATATTAATACATCTCTATACTCAGCATATTATTATTATTATTATTATTATTATTATTATTATTATTATTATTATTATATTAAATTTATTTTTAACGCAGTATAATAGTATGTGTTAGTCGACAGGTTCTTGCGGTTCATGAATTGTGTTGTACCCTTGCGTTGCGAATGCGAGTCCCGGCCGTTCCAGTCCAATCCCCGTGTTTACGCGTTTCTTTAGCTGTATTAGTTTGGTATTATTCAACAAGTCAGGCAGGCTAACTTAAGTGGAAAGGGATTGATAGTGGACACCGTGAAATAATAAATTACACTTATTGGGGACTGATTTGATGTGGTCAATCTCAACAACTACTTGTCGGTTGATGCAATGCAACGAAGTGTAAAGCATTTCAGTTCCACCAATTGAGTAATTATTCAACGTAAATGCACAAAATTTTAAAAAAAAAAGGAAGAAGAAGAAGAAGAAGAAGAAGAAGAAGAAGAAGAAGAAATTATCAAACTTGTTGGCCATATTACAACAATACGAAGCTCATTAAATTGAGTTGCTTGCAGTGCCAGTGTTCAATCTTCTGAAACCAAATTAACTATTGTGAGATAGGATTGATTACTAGCAATTGCTAACATGGTGGGTGCCAATATTCCTTATCTAACTCCAAGGCCTCAGCAAGAAGAAGAAAATGAAATAAGAAAGAAAAATGATATGATCGCATTGTATTGTAAACTATTCAAGTATTACCCTACATTACAGGCTGTGATCAGTTTCTGTGATCAGTTTGAGTTGTTACACATAATACCAACAAGTAGTACTGGTGCAAATTTTCTTAGAAATCTTGAGCATAGAAATCAATAATCTCGGTCACATTAAGCTGAAACAGAGAAGAACAATCGTTATACATTAACCACAACATATGCTCAAATAAAATCGCATCCACATCTACCAAAACCATCTTCTTCTCCTTCTCTTTGATCTTCACTTTCTTACCATTAATCTCCTTATTTTTCACTGAACCTATCAAAACCCGAAAAGGGTTTTCCTCCAACACAAATGGATCAACCAGAAACTCTCTTTTCTCTTTCCCGACGACGACGGTCACCGGACCTTCAAACTCGGCTAATCCTTCTTCCTCCGTCAGAGGCTGGTAGCCTAACCGTGAACATGCACCATTGGTGCGCCTTCTCAATATTGAAACCAGCAAAACCAAGCAATTCATTTGTTATAATTTGCAGAAGAGAGTTTTGTACCAAAGCAATTAAAATGGTAGAACGATGTTCGTTGAAATTTATATGCAAAGGGAAAATTAGATGGGTTTTCTGGGTTGGGTTGCAAGTGAAAGTGAAGGTTTTGAAAACGAGAGCTTTGGACAGGTTCCGAGAGAATGAATGGGCCTGCTAACGGCTAGAGATGGAGAAAGTAATTAGTATTATTTATAAGCAAAATAACGGCTAGGGACGCTGACGTCCAAGTCCCTACCCTAAACATCTTCTTTCTTTTTTCTTTTTTTTTTTTCAAATAAACATATAATTGTTTTATTTAAATTAAATAAGTCTCATATTTTTACTGAAAAAACCTTTTAATGTCTCACTTTTTTATTATTATTTAAAGATTTTCATACACTTGATCCCACTCCCACACATCCTATGCACAAATACACGAGGGAAAATTGATTGATGTAAAGGAGAATGATCATTTAAAATTCCCCTTTTAAAATTGGGAAAGAACTCTTACTTTTACAATAGAACATCAAATTAGGTAGACTATTTAAAAAAAAAAAAAAAGAAAGAAAGAAATTCAATGTTATAAAGTGCATTTTGTCTAATTCGGAGCATATGGGGTTAGGGATTTATTCAATAATAGATGTATAAATTATTATAGGAATTAGGTTGGTCATTGGCGAGGACAAAAGAGTGAGAGAGAATCGTGTTTGGAAGTAGTAGGAATTAGAACACAACTGCCGACTTAAGTTAGACTTGCAGAGAGAGAGAGAGACAAACACACACACCACCCCCCCCCCCTCAATGCCGCACTTTACGCATACACGTGTATAGCGTACCATTGTGGTTCTCTTTCAACTTGAATATTGACGACGTATTGTATTTGTTTCTCAATATTTAAAAAATAATAACAATAAAAACAAAAAAATAAAAATAATTTGAAAATGACGTAATATTATATATAAGAAGAATTAGAAGATCATGGATGGATCTGGACACTTGTCATGACCAAAAAGCGTAGGTGGGTTGTGATTCGGACAACTTTTGATAATTATAATAGCAACAAGTAAAGAATCTCATTCATGCCATTTTCCTTCGACAACCCTCTAATCATATCTTGATTGGAGGGGCGCCTTACAATTTCTTAAATTCAATTTTTGGAATAACAGTAAAAATTTTTGAATTAACAAAAATAACTAAAATAATTTTTATATTCTTAACAAATAAATCAAATCCCTTTTTCTTCTTCTTTCCAACAAATAAAATAATAAATTAAATTCATTCTTCCTTGATTGTAAACAAATGGACCAATATTTAAATAGTGTAATTTCCTCACATCTTCGATGTACGGTAGTTGCTGCATCAATTGCTGATTAAACTGTACTTACTGTTTTGATAAACTGGAATTTATTATTTTACTTGATCGTAAAACATTTTCTACATAATTATCTCTAATTTCCACTTCATGTGGCAGGTTTCATTTGGACTCTACCGGCCCAGCACAGCCAGCAGTAAGTTGTTGATTTCCAATTTTCGAAATTTTGATTGTTCTTAAAATCGTCAGTTGACACGATCTCTTGGCGTTTCAGGGAATGCTGAAACATGTGTTTTTTCTAGCCAAGAGCATATAATCTTTGGTAACATTTTGAAGAGTAGCTGGGTCTTGTAACTTTGTATATAAGAGTAAGGCTTTTTGTGCGAGGAGTATTCGAAATCATCATCCAAGTGTGGCCGGCCATTGAATTATTCCCAAAGATAAGATTATTATAAGAGTTGGGCGGCTAATTGATAAGATCAAGCGACTAATACCAGGGATGAGAATTGTTAAGACACCCCTATATAAGCATTTATTTGCAATTAAAAGGAGGACGACGAGGGGACGGAGGAGGAGGGTGAAGGGAGTTAATTTATTTTTTATTTATTTGATTTATAAACTATTTAAAATAAAAATAACTTTACTATTTTTATTAATTAATTTGCTATCAAAATTTTACTGTTGTATATTTAAACACACCCCTCGATCAAATAAACAACACAGAAACTTTTAATTTCGTTTGACCGGTCAACCACAAACCACCCTCAGACAAATATTGGACATAGCAACTTTTTAATTTGGCTGCGACCTCAACTTCCAACTCTGCACACACTCCAGAAAATTATAAAAACACGTTTCATTTTTATTTTCATCGTTAATAATAAGCATGGTCGAGTTTTAACAAAAAGCTTTTGCCTAACTGCCGTGTAATAATCTTTCCTATCATTTGAGCGTGTTTCTAATAAATTAATAAATTCTCAACCAAACCCAAATGATAAAATCATTGTCATCTGGCATTTTTAAGATGTTCTTCATGTTTGAAATAATCAAACCTCTGCTAAGAATCCCGCAGTTGAAAATGAATATTGTTGGGATCAAAACAAGCGAATCTGAGCTAAAGAGCATTATGTTCATAAGAAAGAAAGAAAAACAAAAAACAAAAAAAGAAATTTTGATCTAAGGACGATCTATTCAGCTATCAACAATAATAGCGGCAGCTGCGTTCCAACCAGACAAGAAAAACAGCTTCGAAACTATTGAACAAAGAGAGAAGAAATAGCCGATCTAAAAACAAAAAGAAAGAAAAGGAGAAGATCATCTAAAATTTGTATTCAGTAAAACCATGTTAGCATTTCGAATGTCGCCTCTATCCTCTCTATGCAAGAACACATCACCATGTCAATACCTCGAACCACTATCATGTTAATTGGCCAAGCATCATCCTCATTGCGAAGTTTGTCCAGCCCATAGTTGGTACATGTGCATATTATGTATGGATTGAGCAGCATTATTGTAAATTCCAGGGGCTCTGTTATGAGGGCTACTGCCATTATCATCAGAAGACTCACTCGAACCTCCTTGGGACGGAGGACTAGACGTTGTCATAGGTCCGCCAAAGTTCACCATACGGGGTGTTGGTGCTGAAGACGGGCCAGATTCCAGAAAATTTGAGTTTGATTTTTTCCCATCCACCATAAAACTGCCCAAAATTACCTGGCAGGAAATGAAAATACAGTTCACTTACAGAAATTTCATTTCTCTTTGAAGTAAGCACATGTCAGAAACTCGCATGAAGATTATATTTCATTATGATTAACTAGTTTTATAAAAATAGTGACAGTGGTAGATCCATACCTGCACTGGGGATGCTGCCATGAGCATTCCTGCAACTCCACCACCCAAAACTCGGCCATCTGACCCTGCAAGGGACACACTCAACCCACCACTCCTGCTGTGGCTACCGTTGTTATCAGAGTGCAAGAAGGAACCGGATAGAGAGATGATTTCAAATCGGCCCTGCAAATGAAAAAGGTCACTACAAGAGAGTTAAGTTATACATAATTAGACAAAAAAAAAAAAAATCCAAATTGCCAAATATATGACTTCATATTGTTTTGAGAGATATTTCACACTATATCGGGTGAGATGTGCGTATTATATAGCATAAAATTTGCAGCACATGCACGATCAAACATGAATGGAGAAAGTTATCGGGTGACAATTGATTTATGTGGCTGGAACAAAAATGTTGAAAGGAATGACCCATCTGGTTCTAGCTAACTTTTTATGATGAGATGATAAGAGAAAGAAACATCTCAGTACATGAACAATCCTGGTCAGAAATTCAGAAGCACTCACAAATTCTAAAAAGATATAATCACCAAAGATTGCAAGATAGGCAAGTACAGATAGCTGCATGCCATGATGTTTGCTTGCAACCCAAACCACACCAAGCCCCAAAGTGACACGAGCTTACATTCATCATTACTGTCCAGCATCAACTGGGAATGAAACTCATATCCTGCTCAATCTGTTCAGTCTGTTCATATATGAAATCCTATCCTCCCAGTACAATTTCCATATTACATTCTTACCAGGAAAATTTTTTGCTGTTTCCTAAGCATGGCACTCCAGCTTCTGTGATAGCACTGGCTGCCATGCGACTCCTGTGAGACCCATAAATCCTATGTTCAAAAGGACAACAATGCACCGCTATAATGGAGTACTGAAAACTTTGCCTCTTCCAGGGCCTGGCTGCCACTTGGACAAAAATACAACGGACAGGTGCATTGATAATGAATTTTAACAGTGATCTCAAGTTCCCACTGCCCCTCAACTAAAACTATCACAAATATGTACATTAGTTGATCATTAGATCAAAAGAGCAAAACACTGGCATTGCACAAGATTTGTTTGCCCACAAATTTAAAACATTATTTACGAATGATGCTATTTGATACATCACCCTCACATAACGGGATGCAGAGATGAGAAGACATTTAGCCCTTTGTCAGACTTGCAATATTGGAATTAAAATAAGAAGACATTAAGTTGAGTGATCTTTATGAATTCAAATGAAAATTCAATAGAGATTCTTCATTACAACCAACTAACTCATGGAAGGCCTATGTCCATTTACTGTAGGAAGGGGACTTGAAAAGCTCAAAAGGGAGGGCCTTATAGCTATTATTGACAGGAAGAAGTGGCAAGTATAATAGCTCACTTGATTTTAATGAACTGAAACCAAGACAAACATTGCCAATCCATTTCCATTCAATTTTAGGCAGAAGTCTGCGCTAACTCTAGCTTGTTTCAAATCACTGCAACTGGTATCATAATAGCCAGTATATCTACACGTTTTCCTAACAATCTCATAAATGATACGAACATGCTATTCTTAAACGGCCCAACACCTTATCAATAAATCATGCCTTAGCTTCATCTATAATAAGATCACCCCCCCCCCCCCTCTTCTGAGCTCCATCAGCAGTAGACACTGTATTTACAACATTAATAAGGTCCATACATTTAAATGTCCAATTACAGAATTATTTTTAACAAGAACCAATATCTAAATTATTGATAATATCATCTACATTAATGCACAATTACAGAATCATTTTTATGATTATTATCTTTTTAAATAAAATCTCAGCATGTTTAACTATTTTATTATCATATCTAAATAGTTATTCATTATTCATTATTTAACTATTTAACTATTTCAAAAATCATATCTTGAATGAAAAAGTATGTTTGACTTATTATTCATTATTTTATTATCAAAATATTAGAGAATCTTGTTCATGCCACCATTTAATCTCTATCTTTCTGCCCAAACCAAAACACAAGCCCATCCCTCCTACTCACCCCACTAAAAGAATAAAAATGTATTGCACCCCCAAACCTTTAAAGTATGCATCTGAAGCATTCTCACAAGATTCTCTAATCAGGCAAAAGCTCAGTCACATTAACTCTTTTAGTTATATATATACAACATTTGTCCTACTACATTAAAGGACCAAAGTTCCCATGGAAGTCACATCAAAGAAAAGCTTATATTTCATATTCTGAAAATAAATGAGCAATCAAGCTGCTATGTAATATTTAATTTGAAAAAAAAAGCACTATTCAGTAAAATGCTCATACCTAAAGCACATTACCTGACAAGGATAAAATGAATAACACTCAAAACTTGACAAGATTAGAACTTGCACATGCCATGCAGACATCAGATGAATGGCAGACATATCAAGGAGTGTAGTATGCATGATAGGCTTCACGTATATTCATTTACATTAGTATTTCACATAGGCTAATCCATGATAAATAAAGATCAGCATCTCAACTGACAGCCTTTTAAATTTGTTCTGAGCTTCTATGTGAGCAGTTTACTAGGGCTGTGTTTTCTGTTTTGTAAAAGTTAATCAGAAACTTATTTTTAGAGACAAGAGTTGTAAATTTTGCATGTTTTTCCTTTGGGTATCATCATCATACCACAGCCTTGAAATTTTGAAGCCATCCTATCGAAGTTGAGTTGCAAATTCACTTAAATTCAGGCACAGTTTAACAAATGGATCATATAAGATTATGAAAAGTACCTCATATGTCACGGTACCACTAGTCATAGTTGGTTGGCAGAGGGTAACATTGCAGATTGCACCACTTGCAGAGAGAATACAAACTGTTCGAGGCCCTTGTTCTGAAAATGCCACAATTTTTGATGCTATGTCCTGCAATTCAAAGGGATAAACTGTTCAGAAAACTATATTCTGAGAAAATAGATGGCTATTGAAAAGAGATAACTGGACACTTTACACCTTCTTCCTGACCAGTAGAAACAATCATAAAGTTTTGAAACCTCAAATGGAGCAGCAAAGGAGCACTGCTCATATACTACAGTATAAGAAGCTAAGAGACATAAAAATAATGTTATTCTCAGCCCCTACAGACTCCACATCAGCTGAAGAAAGCTCAAATTCTATTTCCTAGTATACCACTTCATTAACTATCTTCCATTTTATTAATCATTGACATAAAAATTCTGCTTTATATGTACATAAACATTCTGATTACATATAAAGCAGAATATTTATGTGAGGCCACTTATTTGATCAACTGCAGTTTGTATCCATCTCTTCCACCAGTACCAATTCCGTTTCTTCCTGGCATAACATAAATCAAGCATGGGTTTGGAAGCACACATACAAGTTGTGTAGCAGTGAACGAATAAGTTCTGGGGTCACCAACACTTGACTACATGAGTCTGCATAGAAACACAAACCTACAACCAGCAGTCAAATCAAACACACTGACAACACTAAACAAGCAACAAATTTACAAAAGACTTTTTTCATCCCAAACATCAAATATCCAAAATAATTTTCAAGTGATCAATGTTGTTCCCTCTCTGAAATCCTTGTCAGCTGACCACCAAATATGCATGCTAGATTGTCAAACAGTCTCACTTGTTCAATTCATGACCTTTTTGCATTTTCATCAATTAGGTGAAAGGACTATATTCATGCCAGATGAAGTTCATTTTTGTGCACTAAAACATGTCATCATTCTTATTAACATACAATCTCCTGTTGACCTTAATTTAAAAGACCACTGGCCAAAAATAAGAAACTGTGCACACCGTATTAAGTAAATTATCTACAACTATAATAATGCTGATGACATGATGCAAATAACAGACTAAATCCCACATCCCTAATTTTTAGATCATTCAGTCATATTAGAATCACATCGTTTGACCCATGTTTCAAATTTATACCATATTTGCTGACTTTTTGTCCAAATTTACCCATTTCCTTGGTGGCAGCAAACTATGAAGTGATTCAAAAAACTAAAAGATTGAAGACAAATATCTTGCAAGGTCATCCAAAAAAATAATCAACAAAACAGCAAGATAAAATAACTAAATAAATAATCACCAAGGATCATAAGTTCTGAAACCATCAGCAAAACAACATTTTGAAAATTCTTTCAACAATTGTCACATGAAAAAATACGACACTTACAAATTAAGTATACACACTAATGTTACATAAACTTAACAAAAGTACGAAAATAAACCAATAAAAAAACAAAATAAAGCATAGGGTATGACAATAAAATTGTAGCAGTCAATTTGTATAAAAGAGTTTGTGTAATTAGCTTGAGTTTTGTATTACTCTTGTAGCAAGTCATATATCTTGAAAAGGCAGAATCCAAGATAAGAAAAGTAGGGTTGTTAGATTGGAAAGGAAGAAATTTTACACATACCTTTGAAAGTGTGAAAATAACCAAATGTTCTCTAAAAAGAAATTGATAAGAAACAAAGAGAAAAAATATAGAAAATTTTGGCAACAGTGAATTGATGAGACTTCAAACTTATATGTTACTGGTATCTTTTATTTGCATCAAGTAAAACTAAATGTCTTTCCAAAAATTCCTTTACCACTTCGTCCAAGAGAAATAATTCCTTTGATTCTATGAATTTTTCTAAAATACTTTTTTCTTGAATATCACTCAAAAAAAAAAAGTTTCAAGTTGCCTACCATTCCACCAATTAATAACCCATGATTCTAGACTTCTATTGAATGAGAGAGAAATCTACCAAGCCAGAAAGACTTAAAACACTATAGATGAAAGATTGTTAATGGTTGATCAAGTCGATAGTTTGGCCCCCTGAAACACAAAGTTCAGGTCCTGGAGGGATAATATCAAACACTTCACGTTCATTCGATGCACTGTTATGGTTATTTCCCATCCCCTGTTCTTTTCGCATGATTTTGCTTACTGGACCCATAGCTGTTAATTAAAAGTCTAAAGAGTGCTTAGAGATTAGTCATATATTGTAGTAAAGACATGTAATTACAAGTCAAATCCTATATTATCATAATATATAGGATCTCTTGGGATTTCAGATACAAGGAATAATATAGCCTAGGAAATAACACACACTGTTTGTCTGGGTAGAAGTAGAAAAAGGTAAAATATGATTAGATAAACTGACTAACTAAGAAGTCATTATAACATGTTACCTTTTTAGAGATTGTATAAGTACCCACATTTCCAAGCCCATAACATGCATGTTCTTTTCTTTTTCTTTCCTCAAAAGCAGGTATGGTAGGAAGAAGCTATCATTCGCCCTAATTGTTCACAAAAACCAAATCCTCTTTCATTTTCCAATTTCATAAGTTTTTTTGTGACTAACTCCCACATATTGCCTCTATTCATAGACCATCATATTTAGCAAATCCATTTTCACCAGCATGTAGCATTCTCTAATTAGACCTGTCCTAATTGCTGCGTATGATGGCACATTATCAATGCATCAAATGCATTATGCATGGGAAACAAAGTTACTGCTCAAAGACTTGAGAATACAACTTTTGTAAATTTTAGAAATTGGAAAAAAGAAGATTCTAGAAATACAAACAGCAAAAAGGAGTAGTTTTCCTATAAAATAGCAAAAAGAAAATATTGAAGAGTCATTACCATCTTTTACTAAATGGACCAACAACAAATTATGCAATTAGAAATACTTTTAACATAAACAAAATACAAAGAGAAGAATGACATACAATTTTGAGGCCACAAGAATTTGAAATCACACTAAAACAAAGCACAACACTGTTTTAGTAACTATTGTACTTCACAAATAATTGTTGTCCATTTTGAACTCCCATGCAAACATAGCACCCGATATTTCCCTGGTTCATCCCACATAACACACTGGTGTAACACCTCATCTTCCTTTGTTCACTCCACATAACACTCCTTGTATCATCCCATATTGTGCTTCAGAATGTCATAAATGTTGTTTGTAAATTAACTTTGTTCACTCCACATAACACTCCTTGTAACATCCCATATTGTGCTTTGTTGTTCGTAAATTAACTAACGGTGATCTGAATTCACTAACCAAATAAAAAATAAATTGTAGAATTTAGACATAAACTCAACATACCTCACCAGCTTTAACAGTAATCACATGCGGTGTAAATCCCACGCCTCCAATACCACCTGCACACAAACAAACAAATCTGTATCTTGAAAAAATCTCAAACCAAAATTATCAAATTAACTTATTTACCTAAGGCGTCTAGCTGCTTCTTCCCTGAACCGGGAGGCCGACCCCGGTTGCGCTTAACAGGAGGTTCAGAGCCCGACGCAGCAACTCGGCTGTCACCGCCACCAGAATCAGCTAAAGAACCGGGCGACTGAATGGTAGACAATCTCAAGGCAATGTTCCCGTCGGGAGTATACTTCCTCGGACGACCCCGCCTCTTCTTGCACGGATCAATGCTGAAAGCACCTGACCTGGAGGAGGCCGATACGTCAAAGCCTCCAGAATTAAAAGAATCGAGATGATGGTTGGGCTGTGGTTCTGGCTGCGATTGCAAAGCGAGATGGTTGAAAGAGAACCTAGCGGCGGTGACAGCGGATGACGAAGTTTGGTGGATCATGGGGTTGGTGGGGTAAGAGGCGGGACCCATAAGAATGTTCGGTTGGGGAGGTGGTTCTCTCGGCTCCATTTGGGATTGGACGTCTACAAATTGAAATCAGTTTCAAGGAAATGTGTGCAAAAACGAAATTGATTTTTATTTGAAGTAACAGAACAGATGAGGTTGTGTGAGTGAGTTATCTACTACTAGTTGGAGTTGGAGATGGAACTGAGTCTGAACTTCACTCGCAAACGCAAAACAAGACAGAATTTGGCCACCTGAGACTGCGTAGGGTTTTAAAATTTTTAAAGGGTTTTTAAGGTAGAGTCTTCGGACACTTGGCTTCTTATCATTGGTTTCTTGAATTTTGTGAGCGTAGAGGGTAATACAGGAAAACTCAAAAGAAGAAAAAGGCGTGTGCAACTAATGCCCAGAGTAGGCCCTGTTGTTAGCTAGGGAAGAAACATTCTCAAATGAATAAATAATTAAGGAATAAATAATGCTGACATTAAAAATTATTATAGTGCAATTGCTAATTATTTGAATTAAAAGTTGCATATTATACTAAAGAAATTGTCATATAAAAAAGATTTTATTTTAATGGGCAACAGATACGTAGATTTAATCTTTTTTCTCACATCTTAATATTACTTATATATTTTTTATTAAAATTTCTTAAAATTTGATTAACTTTTAAGTGATGAAAAAAGGCTTTTAACTTGAATGGAGAAAACACAAGAGAAATGCAAGACCTTAGTATTGCGAGTGAGGGATAAATAAGTACTTCTGTATTTAATAAAAAATTTATTAAAAATAAAAAGCCAATCATATGAAAAATACACCTTTTTTAGTGTGCAAATGCATAAATTAATATTTTTTAGATTACTGTATTTTGCGCTCGCGTTACTCTGTATTTGCCAGAGCCTTGTTAGAAAATTGTGACAACATAAATTAATTCTATCTACAATTGTTTACATGCATAAATCTAAGAATCTCATGACGAAGAAATATAGTTATAGAAAAAGAAATATACAATTAACATAGTCCACGGCATTTGCACACAGAAAGTGAGTAACAATGGAAAAATCTTAACTGAACCCTACAAAATACAGTTGTCAGACAAGCTTCTTCCGATCGAATTCTACAGTCCCTTTCAGTGTGAATGTAAATGCAGTTCAAGAGTTGATCCCATATCGGAAAAGCAGTAGGGCACCTTCAAAAGAACTTCTGAATTAAAGAGCAATCAAGGAGGAAGAGGCAAAAGGCGACCTCGTTATGGGAAGAGACATTGCATTCAATAGTCAAAAAGTTCACCCAAATTGTCAGCACGACCGTTTGATCCTCCTTTTCCTTATCTTTGGAAGTAAAGGCCAAGAAGCTTAGAAAACAAGACAAACCAAGAAACAAAGAATATTGTCCAAGTTCAGCAGAAACTTTTACATTAATCACCACTTGCATCTTAAGAAAATCCACCCAAACTCCAAACAATCAAGGTCGCTTTCACTCTAAAAATTTTATCATTGCAAGTAACCACAAGTGTAGTAGCAATAAACAATGTCAGCTATCAGAAAAATTGCTCAGTTTTCAAATTTCTATTTCATGAAAAAAGCTAGCCTTTACAACACAAAAATATCAAACCGAAATACTCAATGATGATTATAATATTGACAGAACTCCGTCAGCAATTAATATGCTCCAAAAATACAAGAAAGCAGAAGTGGAGCTACGCCTTTTGAGAGGGATGTCGGTGGCAAATCTATAAAATTATTCCTTCCAACTTTACTACCATAGCTGCCAAATATTCCCATCTCACCAGAGTCATCTGAAGAAGTCTTACTGCAGCAATCGTTCATGTTTCTAGCACCTAATCTCATACGAACCAGCTTTAGTAATATAACGAACCCACTCAACAGTGTTGTATCCACTCTTCTCCCATACCTGCAGAAAATCACTAAAGTGAATGATGTGTTTTTCCTATAAAACGTTGACTTAACATTTTAAGAGAAGGTGATTACCTTGAGGAAACGAACACGTAAACCTGATGCTGTGAACATGGGAACCTGCAAAAACAAAAATTGAATAAGTAAAATTTCCTCCTTTGTAAGAAACTATGCAGAATGCACTCATGTACAAGTGGATGCCATGAATGAAAGCTAATGTTTCCTATTCTTGTAGACACATCATCTTCTCGTGATTCTTAAATTTTACAGATATCAAAACAATAGTTAAAGCAATATAACTCATAAGGCATTCTAGTCATAATACAAATCTTTCAATCTCAAACCTAAACCCATCTACAACCATTTATAAAAAAATCAAGCAAAATATTTCTTCAACAAAAACGAGGGCACAAAGTGTTCAAGATATAGTGATCAGACATAACTTTCCTTCTTTCTAAACTTTTTTCAGCAACAGCCATGGTACCATTCATCAGTTGGCAAGAATAACAAATTACATAAACCTTCTACAACTGGCCAAATCAGGCTCGTTGGTAATCAGAAAAATGAATATCCTCGTAAGTAACTTAAACAATAACATTCCTTGTCTTGAATAACAAGACAAGCAGTAACAACAGCATCAGGTTATCCCAGCATGCATAATGCATAAGGGAATCCCAGTGCAGCACCGTGATGTCAAGAGTACAACTCTTGATCTCCTGGCCCAAGGTGTCAACATGAAGTTAACAAGACGACATCCACCATCAAGGTCTCAGCATGAAGTTAACAAGACAACAACAATAACTTTGCACATTATCATGAGACAAGCACAACAATTAATCCAATTTAATTAAGTGGTGAAAGAGAAGAATAATTAGGAACCTGGAACTCCATCTGAATGGGTGGCCTTGTCCAAGACTTCTTTTCAGCCATTGTGGAAATCAACTCAACCTCTGCACTCATGGTTGGCTCAGTTTGTCCAGGAAATTTTCTTATCCTGAAAAGAATAAGAACATGACACTAAGAAATTTATTGGGAGAAAATCTAAATAAGAAACATGAACCACTAGAACATAAATGAAGCACAAAAATAATAGTAGATATGCAAAAACATAGTTTGCAGCTACATGATTTCTTGGCAGGGAAAAAAGAAGGGGGTTTAACTGTTGCATCTATACATCGTCCATTGTGTATCCTGGCATGTAACATAAAATCAAAATATACTGCATTTTGAATATTACAAAATACAAAAAGAAATACAAAATTCAAAATCGACATCAAAGCATAATATCATGAAAATAATGCAAACATTTCACAACTTGGAATCAGAAGCTTAATTTTCTGAAGCATGCTTTAAACTCCATTCTTAATTTTTCAATTACTAGTAGGCAGTAGCAACTGTCACCACAGAATGCAAATATTTTGGCATGCACAGACAGCATGTATTATCAGAAGATCCATAAAGCAAATGGGGTTTTGCAGCTTCTTACTTTTTAGGAAACAAAAAACTAAAAGAACTTATTTCTCTATAAGTCAATGGTCCATTACTCTCTATGATAAACCAGATAAAAATTAGCTCAGAAAAGAGCAGTTACACCTTAATCTTCCACCATTATATTCTAAGACATGGTAAATATATCCAAGCAACTTCTTCAGATAATTTCAAATGTTAATTGTGGAGTCCCAGGGCCAAAGCCTATCCATCAGTTTTCACTTCTCCATATCTGGGCTAACCAAGATCTCATAATTACTGGAATCAAATGCATCTCAGGGATGCAGACAAACAACAATTGTGTACACTTACTATGCTTGAATATCTGCATGTTGAAGTTAGATTACATTATTATAATCATCACATATGTAATTAGACTCTCTGCCCTCAATTGTGGTTCTAATACAGCTTTCAGAGAGGTTATTCTTTTTGAAGGCAGATTTACTTCGCATACAATGAAAAGAAACTGTAGAAAATGTTGTGATAATAATGTAGAATTAAAATTAGATCATTTCCTAAAAAAATGAGTAAAAATACTCACTTCCAAACCAAGCAATCAATTGAAGCATTGTACTTCACCCGACCTGATGTCACTTGGAAACTTGTCTTAGCCGTCTGTTTTGGTACAGGAATTTTGATGACAACCCCAAGGGCAAACATTTTTGCACCAAACACACTCTTTACCTGAAACTTTAAATATATAAGCCAACTGCAGAACTATGAAAATCTAAAGACAACTCTGATAATGTCATATTACAGACCTTAACATTTACTTCCATACGTGTACGACCAAGTTCCTTAATTGTTGGCAAAACCCGGAACGGAAGATTAACACCCTCCGTGATACGATACCTATGGAACAAGAACAAATAACAAGGCATTATAATTAATCACTTATAGCAATGCTACTTAAAAGCTGCCTAATATTGTTAGAAAACCCCAATATGAAATGACAGTGATAAATCAGCTCATAATAAATATATATTGTAAGCAGTGAAACAGCAGCTTAAACAAGCGAAATAAATTGCATTCTAAAGAATAATAAGAGGTGAAAGTCCAATTAGAAAGCTGAAAATGTAAAATTCTAAACTTACACATACATGGTCTGTGGGAAAAGAATATTGAAAGAAATCAAAATGGCCATAAACCAGCATTGATGAACAACCTAAAAACTAGAAGTGTAAGGATTGTTGAAAGAGCCAGATATCTACAAGGAAAGAAATCCATTAAAAACGCAATCAAATATTTCTAATTGTTGACTTAACAGCAAACACAGTAAGAACATGTCTGAGTAAGTGGAATGATGGTATTGATGAAATTAGAATCTACAAGAGGATAAGGAGAGCAATAATAAGGAAAATAAAATCCGCAATGCAGCTCAACAACTGAACACAACGTGTTGATCAATATTTACAGCCAAGCAAGATCAGTAAAGTCTCCAACCAGAAATCATGGCTAAGTGACTGTTGTTTCCATTAAAACTAAGTATCTTCAAAGAGGCTGGATTGGTAATCCAGAAGTTAATTTTACTTGCATATAAAAAATAGGAAAGTTTGCACATTTAATAAATAAACACGCTTCCTAAATTAAAGGAAAATAGCATGTCATTTCATACCCTAGTTGAACATAATAAGTCTGCTAGAACTAAAGAATATAAACGAGAGAAGATTTCTCAACTTACTTCATCAATTCGAACTCTCCATCTGGTGGCACAAAACTCACAGTCTTCTCTGAGTTAAACCTCGTTAAATTTACACATTGATGGAAAGTAACATCATCAAGCTCAATTGTTTTACCACTGCAAAGAATATCATTTTCAAATATTAGAATAAAAACAGAATCTCAAACATATATTGTTTGAAATAAATAAATAAATAAATAACCCTGCATTTTTAACCCAGATTCAAATAAAATCCAACTGCTTTATAATTCAAATACCAAATATGCATGTATTATGTTTGAAGTACAACCATCAACAATTAAAACATAAATTAACTGCCTGTACCAGTTAAAAACGATTATGGCATTCCACCATCCATAAGACTTACAAGAAACCATGTAATTTCATAGTTCTGTAATAAAGTTAGGCTTATCCACTATACAGTATGCATGACATCTTTGAAGCCAAAGCTGTCCAAAACTAACAAAGATTAAAATTGGATTTTCATTGCTCATGTAGTTTATACTAGAAGCAGAACATTAAATAAACAAGCAAGCAAGTAAAAACACCATAGCCATTGCAGCTCTGAAGGGTAATACATGCATTCTATGAAATCTACCTCTTACTAGGACGTGATTTCAGCTGTGACTCTTTCTCAAGGCCAATTTTATCATTTAAACCCAATTTCAAATCAGGCATTCCTGAGAGGAAGCACTTCATAAGAATCTTCCCCGTTACATCACAACGAAGAACACTACCTACAATCACCAAGTCATTTGTAAGCAAAGATGTAGAACAATCATCAATAATACTTCAAAAACCCATCACCTGCCTTTTGACGACATTAGAAGATTTACACTTTCCACAATGTCAAGAAAGACCTGAAGAAAACAAGTGATACAATTCAGTAGATTCATCATGATTAAAACCCGCAAACACACAAAGAAACAGAGAGAGAACTTAATCACCTCATTTTTCTTATAAATAAGTCCCTCTCTGCGCCAACCAACAGCACCAGTAACTTGTAAAGTCGCATTTGGGACAGGTTTATCAGTAGGCTATTTATTTTTGCATGTGATAAAAAAATAAATTAGAAACTACTAAAATAACAACAAAGAAAGTCAACTGAACTCTTAAGCACATGCAATATTAATTGAAACATTGTTTGAGGACAATAAAATTTGTACCGGGAAAAGAAAAATCAAAAACAAAAGTCTAAGAGCCCCCCCTAAGATTAGCATTTCTCAAAATATAATGGAAACAAACTACAAACCTTGGATGAGAATGGCGAACGCACCCCTTCCTGAGTGATATAAAGTTTCAAAATCTCCGGAGAAAGATTTTGAGGGTAACCAAAGTCCATGATTTCTGCAATATAGAGGCTGATATCAATCATTCACACAATTTGATAACAATTATAATAACAATTTATGGAGTAAGAAAATTCTTAACATTGTTGTTAACACAAAATATTTTTTATAAATATTTTTTATCTTGGCAGCACTAACTTATACAGTTCAGGGAGTAGCTAAACCAGCAACTATTAACGGATATCTTTCATTTGTTATAGTTGTCAAAATAAATTGAACTTCAGGAGTTGTCAGCTGCCTGATCAAGCATTGTGTCTTCCTGTTAGTCTCTTGCTTGGACCCATGATGTTCCAGGGATGCACTATTTTGTACAGTTAAACTCTTTCACTCCTACAATGGGATATGTTCTAGATTATCTACATGTTTATCACACATTTCAATAATCCAGAGTAAATAATTCAACTTCGGACACTGATTAGGACTCCGGAATGGAAAGCAACAAGTAAAACCATGGTCTAAACAATAAATAAATATCATGAACAGAATGAACCATACAGTTTAAGTTAACCTTCCGTGCTAGATATTAACAACATTACCATATGTTAAAGTCAATATTTTCCAAGTATAGAAAATGTATGAATGAGAATTAGGGTTATAATATTTTATCCTATATTACAACACCAAGGAAAATACATTCTTGCTTTAATAAAAACCATTAAAGAACAGAACCAGGAAATTGAAATTTCTTCTTCTTAGTAATTGGATCACTCAGGAATGTAGAAACTACAATGATTTTCTGAGGAGATTCAGTACTGTACAGCCCAGATTTCAAGTTTTGTATTAGACGTTTCAAGTTTTATATCACAAGTTTCAAGTTATGATTTTTTACTCTTGTGTTGAGAGTTTTAAGTTAGGATTTCAACTTTAGTTTTAGAATTTTCAAATTTTGCACAAGAGTTTTTAAGCTTTTTTTTTGTCAGCTATAATGTTACACGAATGTAATGTAGTCAAGTCTTTTTCTGACATGTTAGAATTTGACCAAATATTTTGGGCTACAAAATTGTTAAATAAATTTCACTATGGTGCTTTTCTAAGGAACTCATCCAAGATTTAAAAAAAAAAACACTTAATTCATTCCCAAAAATTCTTAAATAGTCTCCTCATCTTATTAACAAATAAACCAATAGTTCTGCACCCCTCCAAACCAATATTGTCCAAGAAACTAAAATCAATAGAAAACTATCAAAGCATGCTTAATGTAATTAAAACATTACAACTACATAAAAGCATGTAAATCCTAAGAGTTACAATCAATATCACATTTAAATTCCTTACCGTCCAACAGCTCATAAATCAGAACAAAGTTGTTCCGAATAGCATCTTCGTCAAAAGTACCACCGAAATAAGATTTAAACAGTGCAACTGCCTGCATACGAACCACCATAGAAGTATCAACCACTAGTGACTAATCTGAGTAATTTCTTTTTTCTCTCCATTTTAGACTGTAAAAGAGCCAGAGAAAACTCATTTTAAAGATTAATTGCAAACATTCCAAGGCAAGCGACATGAAGATAGCAAATACCTCAACAACAAATTTGAATGCGCAAGCGACATTAGCATTGCTGCTAACAACAATGACAATATAAACATTGCTGATCCTCATGTAAAAGAATGAGCAACCTCCGATCTGCCGAACTGGACATGTGCCTAAATCTTTCGTTTGCATAATATGCGTTCGAAATGCATCCACCATATTTCCCCTGACATAAAATTTATCCACAAATTCAATTCCATTCATCTTCTGACCAATAACTAGGAAACACGTTGACCATTATCTAATAAGTATCATAAAACAAAACACGAAACTGACATGGTTTCTACAAATAATACAGAAATGAAACACAAGTAAAAACATAAAAATAAGAAGAAAAAAATTACCCGACATCGTCGCGATAGAGGCGATTGATGAGGACATCGCCACGAAGATTCAAGAAATAGACAGCCGAAGCAGCCACCGGCATCTTCGATCCAGTGGGATCAACGGTGATAAATCAAGGAAAAGAGGTCCAGATCTAAGGGAATTTTGATAAAAAGGGCGGCGCTGATTGGATTTCGATTCGGGGATCACAGAACAGAAGAAGAGAAGACCGCGATGCGATTTTGTGAAAAGTTCAACGTAGATTTTTATTGTAGAAATGGAAAATTCAAAGAGTTGGATGCGGGGTTTTCCAGAGTTACTGTCTTTAAGCGATGTATTTACACCTAGTCTCTGTATTGCACGTACCGGCACTAGCGTTCCAATGAGTGGAGTAGAAGTAGTAGTAGACTATCCAAAGCTTTCCCTCTACTCGGTTTAGTTTATTAAGGCTCCACACTACGTATGTTACTTGAGGTCCCTCGACTTCAGATTAACGAAGTTTCTAACAATATTTTTTTTTCAAGAGTATACACAATTATTTTAAAATATTTAGTCTTGACATTAAAAAAAATTAGAAAATAACATCGTAATTAGTGAAGATAATTAATACACCACTTGATACATTATTAAAATTTTTTGGTTTGTTAATAATACCGCTCTTAACTTTAAATTATTAATTGAAATAATTTATTCATTTTTTGTAGTAATTATTATAATACTTTCTTAATCATAACTATTTTGAGAGTTAAATATACTGAATTGTCTATATTTTTCTATTAACTCGTGAATAAAATTAATAGATAGAATTTGCATAACTATTTGTGGAATTATTAAGACTAAAGCATATATTTAACTAAATTTTGAAATCTATTTGTCATTTTATCATGTCATGTTGCCAATCATTTCATTTTTTTTTTTTAAGAATTAAATGCATGTATAAAAATTTAATTTCTCCGAAAAGATCCAATTTTTTTTAAACAATTAACGATAAGGGAATTAACTATTATTGTAATTTTTAGAATTGGTAGCATAATCTTGCTACATTCAAGAGTGATTATATGCATAATTCTATTATATCTTTCTTACTATTAGAATAATTAAGATATACTTCTCCTAAAATTTAGTAAGATTACAAGTAGATAAAATTATATGTCAAAATCACAAATTACCCCAAATTATGACCCAAAAATCATTTTTTGTTAGTAATCCATTAAAATACTAAACTATCGTTTGTTAGATCAAAATGATAATTAATATATAGCTTTAAAATTTGATAAAATAACACTTATTTTATATTATTTTATTTTATAAAAAAATTAAATAATCGTTAAACTCGACTTATTTTTGAAGTTCATTTTTTCTCTATTTAATTTACAAGTTTAACAATAAATTATCGACATATAATGAATATTTAATTAACTAATAGTTACATGAAAATGACTCTTTATCTATTTACATGATAAATATAAAAGTTGTTTTTTTTTATATATAAATGTAATGACCCTCAATATTTTTGGAAAGGATTTTCAAATTTAACACTAATTGCATTCCCTAATCATCATACTTGAGTTTAAGTTAGTAAAGAATAGAAGCAACTATAAAGTTAGGATATTTATTTACCTAAATATTAAAAGAACCACATGTCTTGTTTTATTTTAATATGATTTTCATCACCGTAATAAAAGAAGCATGTTCTAATGTGTATTTATTTGTAATGCAATCATCGGTGACATAATAATCTTCTAGACATGACGTCAGAGGCATGCTAGTATTTATAGTCATTGCTCGCTCACATAATTCACTTCTCAAAGTAAAAATAAAACAACTATTATACTTATCATGTAAATGGGCCAAGCGTCCATTTTCTTATAAATATTAGTTAATCATGAAATAGGTAAAATATTATATATATATTTTTTATATAATTATTAGTTAATTAATTGTTCAATACATACCAATAATTTATTTTTAGATTCATACATGAAAGGAAAAAAAAGAAAGCTTAAAAAGTTAACGAGATTCTACTAAATCTTAAGGGTATATGTTAAGTGTCATTTTAGTTTAAGAAAGGATAATTTAGTATTTTTAAATAAGTACCAATCAAAAGTGAATTTTTTTTTTTCTAATCTCTAAGAGAGTGCGTGTAATTTTTATGTATAATTCTATTTATTTGTAATTTTATTAAACTTTAGGAGAAGTGTTTGTTATTATTATTAAAATTTTATTTTTTTAATCAATTAAGTATAAATATTAAACTTTTCTTTTATTTTGTCAAGCTAAGTTATATCACTTTTTTATCAGAATAAATTACTTCTAATATCAAATTATGTACTATCAACTGCTAAATAGATGTCGTTTTAATCGATTTTATTAATTTTTTTATTTATTATAGCCTTAAAAAAAAAATGAAGTGTTGGACAAGTCTAGCTGGCGAATGAAAAATATGATAAAAATAAATAATGAGCATTATTAATACATTTGAAAAAAAAAATAGTCATAAGACAGTATGATATAGATGGATGATGTAGGACACTGCTGTAATAAAAATATGATTTTATTACCTGACAGTTAAAACCGTACCCAAAAAAAAAAAAAAAAACCAAGAAAATCTAACATTTTACGCAGCTGCTAAGCAAAAGCCAGAGTTAGGCAGTCCGAAGAAGGTTAAAAAAACCATAAAAGAAAAAAAAAAAACAAAACAAAACAAAACAAAAGACACGATCTATTCTATTTCTCTCTGTCTTCTCCAACGCGTCTGTAAATCCTGAGCGTTTTGATTTGACCGGTTGGGGATGCGATTGTTGAGGAGAATAGCAGGATTTCTAGGACTTGTTAGAGACAATGGACAACAAGTAAAACACGAAGAAGAGGAAGATAAGATCAATGATAACCAAGCTAATAACCACCCCAATTTTCAAGAAACCGCTGCTCCTCGTAAAGGCTTTGGTGTTCAGGTCCAAGTCGCCGTCGAACGCCATCAAGCCGGCCCAGTTATCGTCCCTTGCATGTCCGGTGACGGTGGCGTCCAGGTTGCTCTCGCTCTTCCTCCCTACATTTTGTGTATATTAATATGCTATATAATTGTTTTTAATATTTTAATTATGTTTCATGGATTTCCTTGTTAATATTTGAGATGTTAATGAAATGAAATGATGTGTATTCTTTTATTACGTTGCCGGTAAATTAATTAATTTTTACTTGCGTTAGTGTTTGAATTATTTGAAGGATATTAGGATTTGTGTTATTAGTGTGTTGGAGTTATAATTCTGTAATAAGTAGTTTTGCTGATTGAATTGGGTATAACATAAGGATTAAGTGACGTCTGAATGCTGGCTGGGCGTTTCCTTATAATCAGAAGTTTTTGTTCAACACATTCAGTATTCTCAATCTCTATGTGTTGGCACCTTATGGTAAGCTGATTGGAGTTGTTTGTAGAGTAGGCGGATATGGTTAATGTCCACTGATGTTCCGTGTTGAAGTTAGTAAATACTCATTATGCTTCATGCAGTATGATGCAAATGCAATCTTAGAGCCCTTGTTTTATGATCTTTGGTATTTTAGTTAATTCTAGCCTTACAAAAGAAGCCATATATAAAGAAGTAGTAGAAGGTGGTATAGAAAATGTTAAGTTGAAATACTTTGATTTTGACGAGTTGTTAGTTTGTGGAATTTCCGAATGCTACTGTTATTCTTCATGTGGAATCTTCTATCAAGAGGCACTAACTGAAGTGTTAAGAGGTACATAACTGGTTATTCACACAGTTTTATGGTCATAGAGGCATTACCAGGGCTTTTGAATAACAGTAAGAAATAATTAAAAAGAGACCAAGGGTTGTGTCACTGCGGTACAATAGCAGTGGAAGAAGAAATATAGGCAATAGGAAGGAAATATTCAAGAAGAAAGTCTCATGGGTAGAAGCCTGCCACTTCTAGTTCTCTAGGTATGAAGGGCTAATACAACTAAATTTTGGTTAAAGTTTAGTTGCCTCTTTGTAAATTGTTTTAATTGTGGTTGGGACATCATCATGGGCTGCTAGTCCAATGCCCCAATCAATGTGCTTAATGCTTAGGCTTGCCATGGTCGATGTAACACTCCTTTGCCTGCACTTGGCAGTATATGGCCCTTGCTGGCAGCCTTCATAATTCACAATATTTTGACTAAGGCAGCAAAGCAGAAATTAGTGTTACCAACTTCAACATCTTAAATGAAAATACAAGTCCAGTGAAGTAAACTCTGGGCAAGGCAAATGGGCCTAACTTCGCGCTAGAAGATTCCTTTTTAAAATGCCTCCGCGCTTGCCCACGGTTATTGGCAGCCTTGTTAACTGTACTTCAATAATATGAACTCAATTTTTTCCACCCATAAAGCATGTATTGTTTCTTATATAGTCCTTTAATACAATTTGTTTATCAAGCTCGTAAGGGCAAGTCTAAGATGCTCTACTGTTTGATCTTTACTTGCATTACAAATTTTTCATGTGTATATGCTTTGATAAGCAGTTATGTACTATGATGGTGGCTTGCCTTCGACAGTTTATGATTGAGGTCTAAACTTGTTTGCAAGGTAGTGGGAATTGATTAGAAACATATTGAAGAGGAGACTGCAATGTTACTTAGACAGTTGCCTAGGGTTCTACATCTAATAAAGGCCCACCAAAAATTTGATTGTATTTATTTTATAATTTAAAAATCTAAACTCTGTTTGTATATTTTTCTAAGCCACTTAGTACTATTCTTGTTTAAGGCCCAAATTTAGTCAAATTTTTCATTAAAATTTTTAAACATGTAATTTCCTTCTTTTTTTTCTTTTTCACACCTATAGTTTTGTTTCCCCAAAGGTCTACTTTGTTTAAATGTTTTTGTAATTTGAATGCCAATTTTAATTTTTTAGAATTTGTTCACTTACTTTCCTCTTTGTCTCAAATAAAGCTCATCTTTTCCTTTTCTATTCAATCAATAAGTTTTTTATAGTATATTTGGAGTCAGACAGAAACACTAGACATTAAATCAGGAGATACAATAATTACAATCAAATTTCATGTACTGCTTTCACTTTGCCAGTTAGTTACTGTTTTTGATAAATGGATATGATTCTTTATTTCTTCATGTTCATATTTTCTACGCAAATTGGTTGTTTGTTAGAAATAAATTTTTAGCATTAAACGTGTCTATGGAAAATATCCATTTAGAGAAAAAGAATAAAATGAAGATGCAATTAAAAAAAATATACCCTTAACTGAAGATTTAGTATTTGGACATATATAAAAAAGTAAATGCTATATTTCATGAAAAGCATGTAATTTTTGTTTGAAGGTCAATTAGAATGTTACCATTTTTCATTCTATTTTAACAAAAGGTCCAATTTTTATTTGCTTAAGGCCCCAAATTCATTTGACCCCCTGGTTGAAGATCAATAGATTAGAGAGCAGAAGATTTTAAAAAAAGAAGAAGTCATTGAAGAATGATTGTATTAGGGGGGAGAAGAGAGAGTAATAGGAACTCCATTTGACTTTCAAACAAACTCATATTTTCTCCAATTCTATGACATCCCGAAGATTAACATTGATTACTTACTGGGAAGCATTAATGTAGTTTGATTGGAAGCCCTTAGGACGATTTATGCGCATGGGATTGAGTTTTTGGTGAAAATTTCATGGCTGGATAAAGTATTCACTCTTTCAAGGTCAAAGGCCCTGGAGAGAAGAAATGAAACTTGGGATCTAGACCTTACAAACTACAAAATTATTCTTGGTTTCACCAGGACAGCTAGGAAATATTGGCAGCTTATTTATTGATTGTAGTAGCCTTTTTTGAATTTTTGTTAAGGGAAAGAATGAAACTTATGATATTTGGGTGCTTGTTGATTTACTTTAGTTTAATTACTAGTTGATTATTGATATATTATGGTGAAAGTTTATTAGGTTCTTGTAAAATAGGAGCACATTGCTTAAGATGAGAATACTTCACTATACAGTACCTTGTTTGTGAAGAAGCCAGTGGCTAGCTAGCTGGCAGCTGCCACCTACTGCTCTCTGTATCTATATATCATGGGCTTTCCAGGTTGCATCTCTTGGAATTGCGTCAACTTTATAAAGAAGTATTATTTCTAGATGTGAACTTGGGTGCTTAGTCTTATTTTTGTAGCATGCATGCAAAAAGACACCCTCCTACGCACACAGGAAGAAAAGGAAAAAATAGGAAAAAGGAAAACTTAATTCTTGTAAAACTTAAAAGGATATGCTATGGAATTGAATGAAAGTTGAGTTTGCTCTGAGAATTATCTGGTGTTCATCGCTTTCTTAGTCTGGACTGTACCTAAATTCTGGTTCTTCTTCCCACTTGACTACTTGAGCTTCTATTTAATATGCTGAACTCATTTCTACTCAGTTCCCACCACTTTCCATTTTAACCACTTTATCTCAAGGTCTCCAAGGTTGTTTTTGAATCATTCAACCATAACTTTTGGTGCTGATTGGCTCAACTATGACATCATTGCTTATTTTTCAGCCACTAACTTGCAGGACCACTCATATTGAGGGTCAGTGATCTTAGTGAATCCATCTGCTTTCATTCTAAAATAAATCACGTTCTTTGTGCTGTTTAGGTTGTGTAGTTTATTCACTCGAGGACCCAAGTGTTTGGGAACTAAGATGCTGTTATTGCAATTAGACTCTTCTTCTCTCTCCACGCATATTGAGATACTATTTTGGGACCAAATCATGAAGAAACAATGACTCTGACTATTGGATCCCTCTTTCTCCATTTAAGTTTCCTTTCTGCAATACATTTATTCTCCTCGTTTTTAGTTCTTTCTCTCCTGCACTGTTCATATGTGCAAGCAATGTGGGCTTCATTAGTTATCGCAGCAATAACAAGATTTCTCATAAAAATTATGAACTAAAATATGTACTTCATTCTATAGGGACTGAAGTACAGACTGACTTTTTATTTTGTCGGAAAGTAGAATGAATTGGAATCATGATATTTCTAATGGGCTAATCATATTTGGTTATATTAGGATAAACAGCTGTCTTAGACTTCATACTGTCACAAATTTCAAAAATTTAAACTTCCGGCAAACTTGGTCCTTTTGTACGTGGAATGAGTAGAAGAAGTATTCCTTTTTTTTTTTTTAAATTTCTGAGAGATGGTTTTAGGGGTTTGGATTTGACTGCCGATGGGTGTGACTTCTATTATTAAAATTAAAGGAAGAAAGAAAAATAAAAGGTATGCCTTTTGGTTGATATTTTGCTCTTCTTGTTGTATTAGATTATAACTCCTTATTTTTGTAATTATCATTGAATAGGTTCATAATTTCTATAGTTAGTTGTTCAAGCTTCTTAGATTACCGTCCATGATATTTATAGTCAGTACTGAAAATTTTGGTGTTCAAGCTAAGGGTTGAATTGATTGCTTCTAGGGCACCGTTTATTGTTATTCATTTGGGTTCTTAATGAGCTTGCTCCACGACAACGAGCATATGATGTGACTAGAGCTTTACTGTTGTGAAACTATTCAATTGCAAACAATCTGATCAAGTAGGTCTACATTTAATTTGCATCTGTGGTTCTGCATGTTGTATACCCATATCAAAATGCGGTGTAACATTTCATATAAATCAGGATATGTTTCTCTTGGACTGTCCTGCTTGCTAATATGAAGTGAATCCAGAGCAAGTTATGTGTTGAATTTGAATAACAAGATGATGGGAGAAGGAGCTGCTGTCCTTCTTTTTGTTCATCTATTTTCGATCTACTAGTATTGTATTTCTATATATTTTTGATCTACTGTTCATTAATTCATCAGAAACATGCCATTTTAATGGACTTTATTTTTCTCAATATTTTTTTAAAATCCATGCATGATATCAATATTAAAAAATGCAAGATTTCCTGCTGGCAGCATAATTCATGTGGGAAAACATGGTACAGTCTTAATCATGTCACTTGTCAGTACGGCATACCAATAGAGTGACCAGGCTGCCATCGACATTACCTTTATCCTAGTACCAATTGCCTTAAGCTGTGAATTGCTTTTTCATTTTTTGAGTTTCCATGATCTTGTTTATTTATTCCTTTAGATACTACTACATTATTATTATTTTTTTCCTTACCTTTCCGTGTTCCTTGTCTTTGTTCGTGTTTTGGTGTTATGTAGTTTTTAATTATTTTGCTTTTACTCTCTTCTTCTGGATTCAGGGTTTAAGATGGTATGCAAAGCGTCTCAGGATAGATGAAGACGGAGATGTAGCAGATGAGTTCCTTGATGAAATCTTGCCACAAAAATCAGTAAGTGACGAAGAGCAACATAGACCATTTCCAAAATTTCAAGTAAGATACAGTACAAGACCAGCTAAAGTGAAGAGCCAGGTCATCAAACCTGACGGGAAAATCCAGCTATGTGTGGAATACCAAGGTAGGTTGCAATGGGTGTGAAGGACCAGTACGTACAGATTTTACATTTTATAGTAAAAATATGCCAATTTAATTTTTATTATCTTTCAACTATGGACATGGAATCCTGCCTCACACTGTAGCATCTCTTTGTATCCGCGGTTATACTATAAAAGGGCTTCCTCAACTGCTTTCTTATAGGGTTATGATTGCACTGTTCACCCTTTGTAAATCCTGGATTTAACTGCCAATTCGTTCGCTATACGCGGTAAACAGATGTGTCGGGTCTTAAAGTTTACTTTGCTTCTCCTTGACCTCTTTCGTGTCTTAGAGTTACCATTGCTTTTCCTTGACCTTTATGATATCATTTGGTTGTTACAAGCGTTGAAGTGGCCTGATTGTAACAGGAAGTGGAGAGAAATTAGAATCCGAGATAATTTTCTGTTTCTTTCTTCGGTGTTTTCTTTATTTGTTATTCCATCACACGCTAAACTCTGGAGTGTTTGTGACATTTCTTACAGTGATCAAATTGGCTAGTCTAATTCTTTTTTTTTTGTTCCCTTCGTGCTAGATGCTAAATTGTTGTATTTTTAGCAATAAATGTTTGATATTACGAGCAGGCGGTACGGAGCTCTAGTTAGAATGGTAACGGATTGGATTTAGGATAGACACTTTTTAAACTTGTATTTGTATTTGTTACAAAAATTTAAGGTTGGTGTGCACCAAGTTTATAACAGTTTTAATATTTTATTATTAAATTTATTTAAATAAATATTTAATATTTATAAAATTTATAATAAATATTAACAAATTTTTGATAAATTTTTATTTTTAATTATATTTATACTATTTTTATATTTAAAATTATTTAATTTAATATATAATTTGTGTATAAAAATTTTTAATATTTTAAATATAACAAAAAAATATTTTTATAAAAATAAATTTTTTGATTTATTAATATTTTTTTATACTTTTATATATATTTATACACACAAAAAAAATTAAATATATATATTCGTTAAAAATTAAATTTATATTTGTAATTATTTTTTAATAAGATATCATTATAAAAAAACATTAACGTTTATCCATGTTTACACACATAACAAACTCACTACCAAATTTTTATATTTTTTTGGAAGCAAATTTTTAAACTTTTTCAAATGCTTTCGCTTTAAGAGCATATCAGATTGGTTCCATTGTAATCGAAGTCAGTCCTAGTTCTAGTTTGGTTATTTCTTCCACCCTTGTGCTGCTAAGGTAAATTATATAATATGCTGGTATCAGCAATTGATATGGTATTTTGATAAAAGGTACGGCATGCTCCTGCCTGCGAGTTTTGAATGGCCTCTGCAACATTCTTATTTATTTATTTATTTTTTATTGCTTTCAAATTTTAAAGTTAAACAAAAGCGAACTGTTTTAGCATTTACAAATGCTGCAAGGGTAGGAGGCCACTTCTTTTATTTTTTTAAGAAAAAAACATAAAAGATATTTACGAAATATAAAATACAGAAAATTCCTAAAAATAACTACTACCCTCAGGCTCAGCAAGTTTAAAATGATTACCTCAACTAGTACTTGAACTAAAAACTAAAAAACATGCACAAATTATGCTAAATTATCCTTAAATAAATGATATATCACATATGCACTGCACATCTCAACCAAAAGACTATATATATATATAAATGTAATTGCTTGACTCTTAAGATAATTACTTTTCTTCCAACGGAAGCTGAGAAACCCCATACTGAACATTTTACAACAAAATTCTGGCAAACGGGGACACCATTTATCACCGAAACACAAGTCACACGCATAACGAAATATATATACAAAAAAACCAAAGCAAAATATGAAAAAAGTATGCAACTAAAACTACGATGAGGAATTCTTGAAAACTACTCTTCAACTCTTCTCTAAATGTACTTGTTATGCATTCCCGGTTGTGGGTTTCCTCCCATTGGATACGTAGGAGCCGTGGTTCCAGCCATAGTAGCCGCCAGTCCAACCGGCTGCTGCCCGACCACCGCTTCCTTCTGGCCATACTGCTTTCCTTTCAGCTTTGGGTCCTGACGGTGGTGGAGGCTGCAAAGACCAGATTGCTTTGCTCGCAATTTCTCAGCTGCGTGCTCCGCTTTGGCCTGGTGCAGCTCCATCTTCGCTTTAGCCTCCTTAGCCTTTCTTCGTTGGTGAGCTATCTCTTTCTCTTCCTTCGTCCTCGCTGCCGCTTTCTCTGCCTGCCAGTTCCCATTTTAATCACACCACCACTCATTCCGTACATATTTCGTCTATACAGGTATCTCTACGTATGTATATACGCACAGAAAGTCAATGGAGAAAATAGAGATAAAAAAAAAAAGAGTTCAAAGAATTTAAAACCTTCTCTTCAGCTTTGGCTTTGTAGATGCCGACATGCGCCTTGCCGGAGCTGGCCGTGTTGCTCACTTTTTCCTTCACCGTTTGCATCTTTCTCCCTCAACTGTGCTAGAAGTAGGACAGACACTCGTTATTTTCTGCCTTTTGGGAACAAGTTCCAACATTTAAATAATTAGGGAGTATCGGAGTGTCATCACCACGTGTCGGATCACGTGCCACGCGTCTGTCCTGCACTTACATTCCTTGGATTTTCTGCCACGTAAGACCAGTAAGCTTTACAATGTTTGTAATTTGGAGAGATCGGAAAGATTCTGAACTGTATATTCATAGATTTGATTTGAGTCCTTAAATTATGGCTTTATTTAAAAACCAACGATTTACAAGTTGCTTTTACAAATTTTGGTTTGCGAGCTCTCTCGATAATTAGAAAAAGCACCGATAAGCCACGTTGCACAAGCAGCTACAGACCAAAGTTATCCATGGACTTGCTCGCTCCCTCCAGCTCCTGCACTTCACTTTACGGGAAACCACCACTCCACCGGCAAATTACTTCCCCGAAACTCAAAAATCACAACCTCAGTTCCTTCAAATGCTGCCCTAGAACGGTGTCGTCCGAGCTCCAAACTCCGGTTGGAGTTAACGGTAAAACCAGTAATTATTCGCCCTCAATTCCGACTCACAAAGTGACTGTTCACGACAGACAACGAGGCGTCGTTCACGAATTCCTCGTCCCCGAGGTAGGAGAATGAAATTGCTGGATAATCAATTTGTTTTTTTTTTTTTTTTCTAATTTTGGTGAAATTGAGTGATTAAATGCATTAACAATATAAAATGCAGGACCAATATATACTGCACACCGCGGAATCTCAGGACATTACTCTTCCATTCGCATGCAGGCACGGTATTGTACTTTTATTCACCAAAACAAGTAGCTGACTATGTGATTTTATCAATTAAATATTTGCTCGTTAAATCTTGTGAATTATAATTATTTAAAATCATCAATTCTTACAAGTAATTGCATATTCATTCTTGAAAATTTTTCAGACTGAGTAGATTATAAAATCTTGTTCCATCATTTTGATAATTTGTAGAAAATTTGTGAAAAAAAGTACAGAGAAATAAGAAATGGATTATTGAACTGAGAAAACGGTTGGTATAACAGAAGATTTTGTTTTCAAATCAGAGAACCTGTAAAAATAAATATTTTATTAAATTCCTATACAATTTTCTACTGTTTTCGGATACAAGAACGTCAAAAAGACGTTTACTGTTTCTTTTCCTGATTAATGCTACTTTTAGGAATGCATTCGGGTAATTATTCTTCAATTAACTGGGATTTACATTTTAGATTTTTATATCCCTTCTATCTAGAAACAATGAACTCTAAATTGTTTTTGAAACATCAACTAACTTTGGTTCTCTCTCTAGAATTCTTCATAGCCCTTCTATCTAGTAACAAAAATTATGTCTAAGTTGCAAGCCATGCATCTACAGATTACAACTTGGCCTGTTAAGGAAGAATTAGTGCAAGGATTGTGGCATCCTCAAATTTTGGTGTATTAGTTCTTCACCTCAGGCTAGACGGCCACTGGGTTCAAGTCCTTTCAGTCATGTCCTTTGATCATCTGTGGTGGCCTGGACAGCAATGGAGTGCCTCCAAGTGTTGCCTTTTAGTGGTTTTATTCACTTGGTTTAGGTGAAGACAGCCAATGAGAGAGACTTTAAATTCTAAGTGTAGATTAAGTAAGGATTAACAGTCAGACATTGAGCTGTGATTCAAAATAAGTTTTTAACATCTATGAGATACCATAAATGATGGAAAAAAATACAGTGTGTATACACAACCATTCCTATACTAGTATAATTTATCTGTCAACTTTTGGCTTTCTGCTGTTTGTTATACATCCTTTTCTGCATCGGGTATGCCCGCACCAAACCCCATCCCCCCCCAAAAAAAAAAGAAAACAAGTTGAAATGTATTGTAATGTTCACCACTAAATATGGTCAAGGGTATAAAAATTAAACCTAGAACATGTTTTGTAGAACAAATGAGACAAGTCCTTCAATCAGTCTATTGGTCATTTAAAAGATCGAATTCTACTTATCATTCCATTTTTCAATGAGTTCCTGTATCACCTCTATTTCTAATAAGAATGCCTTTGTTGGTATGCTTAACTGATATTAGTGTAAGTTTTTCTATTTTATTGGTTTTTGATAAAAAGTATCATTCTTCATCACAGGTTGTTGTACTAGCTGTGCTGTACGTATAAAATCTGGACAAATTAAACAGCCTGAAGCACTAGGGATATCTGCTGAACTGAAATCAAAGGCAAGTGCTCTATCTACATGTAGATGTAGATTTAGATTTAGACTTGCATAATTACGTTGCTCCTCAAACATATGAACAAAAGCTGTATCCTGAAAGTTCTACCAATGAATGTTTTATTACCATGAAGTTATGCATTAAATTGTCATAAACAACAGCTGGAAGTTTGAGATTTATCCATAGAGAATACAACTTCTGCATGAGGCTCTGTTTGGTAGCTGGGATAATTTACGTAAAAAATTAGCAAATAAAATTTCTGAACTTGAGTATCAGAACTGGAATGGAGAAAACATGATCTGGGCTTTTTCCTGGTTCAATATTATATTTGGATTGAGTGTCTTTCTTGTAAAATTGGAAAAGAAACCATTCAGCCGATATTATATGTGGCACCTTTATTGTTCAACCATCAAAGCTTTGCAAAATTATTGTGCATTTGTTTTTGTTACAAACATGAATGTAACATCCATAATTTTCTTCTTATTATGAACTTCCGTTTTCCAATGACCATTATCTTCTTAGGATATATTGCCAACAAATCAGGTCTGATTTCTGTTCTTTAAATCATCTCAATACTTGATATGTAAAATTTAGAAAGGTATTCTCTTAAAATTCAGGATTTTGATGATAACTATCTTGTGAATGTAAAGGTTTTATGTATTAATGGTATATTACATTAAGAGTTATTTGTATTAAAATCGGCTGTTTAATCATTTTTCCAATGGCTGGGCCCACAGACTTGGTGATCCACCATTTGTCCTGGCTGACATCCATACAATCCTGATGACCATGATCTTAAAAATTTCGGTTGAGGTTCAAAATCAAAAACTTTTAAGAGTAATATCTCACATGTTTCGCATATAAGAGCTAAGAGAAATATAGCAAAAGACTGGTTCTTTTTCCTCCCTCATTTGGCTCCTTACTTTTCCTCTTTCATTCCACCTCATTATTAGCAATAAAATGGACGATGAGGGTCTCATGTTTGAGGCTATAAAAATGGGTCTCATGTTCGTTAATATTCCTTTCTTTTTTTTTGTGGGGGGGGGTGGGGTGCGAGGATTTAGAAGGAACTATTTTGTGGATTCAAGTCATTTTACCGATAGGAAATTACTCTATAAACTTTTTTGATGAACAGTGTTAGTTTCCTCAGCCTTTATTGGAGATTTTCCATCATTATAACTGCACAGTATAAGTAGAAAAATAAGCATCAGTGTAGCTTTCAGGAAGTGTCCATAACAAATACATAAAGATCCTTGAGATTCCAAATTTACACCATGTATACTTTGACAATCTGGGTAGACGCGTACCCTTTTAGACGCGTACCCTTTTAAAGATCTTCATGTACCTTTTCAGAGAAATTTAAGTTTGTGTTGGAATGAAGTAAGTCTCAATTATTGTTTGTTTAATTCTGTTAAATGTTCTGCAAATCCAGGGATATGCACTTCTTTGTGTGGGTTACCCCTGCTCTGATATTGAAGTAGAAATGCAGGATGAAGATGAGGTAATGTGCAAGATTTCAGTCCTTCACTAGAAATGCCTACTGAATGATTGAATTTTCAATTAAAATAAATTATTGCTCTGTTGTTTAAATAGCATTTAAAGATTCATCCATACTGTCTCAGAGGGAAATTGTGATGGGACACTTGAATTCATCATATTGTAGTTTGAAATGACTCTTTCTGAAAAATTACTATAGCATGAAAGTTTTTAAGGATTTCCAGTTGTTTAGATTGCAAGTTTGAAATTGCCTAGCATGTGCAGGTATATTGGCTTCAATTTGGAAGGTATTTTGCCCGAGGACCAATTGTAAGTTTTGGTTATGCTAATTCTTGAGATGTAGAACACATATTAACAAAATAATGAAAAAAAGAACACTTCTAACTTCTGAATTTGTTCAATGCCACAGGAAAGAGATGACTATGCATTGGAGCTAGCCACGGGTGATGAATAAGCAAAATACAGAAAACTCAATAGACACAAGGACCTACTTATTTTCTTTTTGTTTATCTCTTTCAAGCTTTAACTTCTGTCTTATCGTTTTAGCCTTCTTATGCATAATATTATTATTTGGTAAATAATCCCAGATATATACGGTTGGCTGAATGACTGCATGTTGTTGTTTAAGATCTGTAAGAGACTGATAATTGTATGCTTGTAATGCAAGCTTTCAATTATATCTTCCGAAGATCAGGACTTTTGGATGAATTTCTCTGTGCATATGGTCGGTCACCATGCAAAATGTTGCTTTGCAAGTCTATGCATAGCGCTCAGTATGACCTAGACATTTAATTATTTTCACAGTTGATTGGTTTTTCTTGGGGTCTCATTTGTTCCGCTGGTGCGTTACAAATGTCGGTTTTCTGGATTCAACTCTTTCATGGAACAGAGGGAACTTTAAATGGTTAGCATAGGGAAAGGTCTAAGCAATGAAAAATGAAGGCACATTTTGAGGAGATATTCCGATATCTATTTAAATTCAACAGTTTCTACTGTAACAGCGTTTGTTTGAGGTTCATGTCCATTCCCTCAAAATTTTCTGCTTATCCCTCTCTAAATATAGTATAGTGCTTTGCTGATTATTACGAACTGCGTTAGTTTTATTGTTAACTTCCATTATCCAAGCTGGCAAGTGAACGTGTCATTCACTTCACAGTCGGAATGACTCTAAATATCATCAGAAGGCGTGTGGGGAACCAAATGTACTGACAGCTCAAAACGTCAGCTTGCTTGCTATCCCTTTCGTTTCATACGTTGCAACATTGAAGAATCTGACACGGGACGTCAGTATCATAAAGCTTTCGGTTGCGGCTATTCTTGATATCTTTATTTATTTATTTATATATTTTTTTTGTGGGATTCCTAGAACTCTTCTAAACGCAAATAGTATCTTGACTGTCGAGCATACTACTTGAAGAAAGACCCCAGAAATTTGCTTGCGTTCATTGGTTGGCCAGTTTGTAGATACACGTTCATCATTCACCCATGTACTCGAAAAGATGGGTTTAGCTCTTATATACATGGAATTTAGGTACGAAGAAACCCTGTAAAATTTGTTGCATAGAACACTTGACCTATGATCTTCTCTGTTGTTAAAATTTTCGTTTTTACGTCAAAAATTGCGAAAGGTGATTTAGCCTTTCCCATACCCAGGCAATCCCCTTAGAACATGGGACATAAAGAGGAACATAGCTTAGCTAGATTTTGTGTAGTGCAATTGAAGTTTTCTAAGATATGAAGTACATTAGTTTTTAATCCACAGCAGTTGCAGGCTGCAAGTATTATATGTGAGATATTAATGAAAAATGAGCGAGTCAAAATCGGTGGTGTAACCAAGTATTTTTTCAATTTCATCAAAATTTAATAAAAATATCACAATTTCAAACGATAACAGAATTCTCCGAAGACAACCATGTACCGGAATAACTTAAGCTGTTACCCACCGATGGCATGTAATCAACCATTCTGCATAGGAGAATATACCTCTTGGATATTATGTTACATCATGTTTTGCTGTATGAGAATATAACCAGTCCTGAAAATGACTGGGGGCTGACTTGACTGTTTTCGCACTAGGCCTCCGCCTCCTAAAACTGCTTACTTACGGGAACTAAAAGCTCTGCCTCAAATTGTTTACGTCTATTGGCATTCATTTAAAAAACAGTGTATATGGTAGCCCCCTAGGATTGGCCGAATGATCAAATTCGTGGTTTGTTTGTACACGCAATTTGGTCTTTGAGCTTTTATGAGGGCTTCAATTTATACGCGAACCACCCAATCTTACTGAATTTGGTAGTAAACCCTGCTCTATTAAGCGTAAACATTGATACTGTGCTATTACAGAACTAGTTTTAATTGAGTCTCGATAAATTTAAAATGTATACTGGAAAATTTTTTAAGTACATTAAGAAATGGGGTCATATTGTCTTCATCTGGAGATTGTTTTCGGGTCCCTAAATGCTACAAATTGTAGTGAAGATAGATATTGAAGTCAAGATCACACACTATCGACCATGTAATCACCGGCTCCTCCAGGAAATTATCACTCGAAGATTATCTTTGAAATATCTTTTGGTCCCTCATGTAAGTTTTCTTTTTCAATCTTTAAATGACACTGTAATTAACAACCGTTTTTCTACTTATACAAACACTTGACAGTTCAAAAGCATAAGATGACCGAATCAATCTATTCCATGTACTTGATGTCATTCATTCATACACACATTTAAAAGTAAAAGAAAATGCAGTTTATCTTATCCGAAGATTTCCAAACACATTCAAAACCCAAGAGTCTTCTCATACAATTCATTCAGCCTTTCAAATATTCTTATTCACTGATATGTTCTCACGCAGGGGAAAAATAACTCTATACATTGTGACAAGAGGGTATATCCTCTGCTTGTTGAAAGGTGCAATAGCTTGTGATATTGTAATACGCAAAACTGAAGCCTTCATCGAGTCTTTACTAACAAGTTGAGTGTGAAGTAGTTTCAGTTACGGTACTTCTGTTCAGTAGAACTTGCTGAAGCCTGTGCAATCCAATTGAGTAAGAAGTTCAGAAGGTATTACATAAAACAAATAATGCAGACACCATAATTCTTTGAGCTAATGAATCAAAAGGGCGTATTTCTGCCAGGTGCCTGAATTAGATATAAATCTGAACTAGTTTAACCTATTGAATGGAAAGTAATTCTCAACGGGATACAGAATGCAAGTTACTGAGAATAGCTAAAGGGTAATGCCAAGAAGCCACATAGAGAATATATATAGCAGTAAACAATAAAGATTGCACGTTCCATATGTACTCTGTGCTTGAGAAAATATGGAGATGGGCCAAAACATGTTTTGCTTTTCAACGAACCTCATAATATATCTACATTTCAATGCTTTTCAAGGATGCTTTGAGAAACATACAAGTTGGGTATTTCTACAGACATTTATGAGGATCAGCATGAGGGAGAGGAGGAGTTTCCAATGAAGGAAATATGTTGTTGAAATGTTCACAAGGCCACAAAAGTTGGCTCATCTGCTTGTCCTTGTGCATGGCTTTATCAACGGTTTTTCTTGAAACATACTGCTTCAAGGAATTTTTACAAAATTAGTATTAAACTGCTGTTAAATTTTAATCTCTCTACTTGAGGTTGTAGATTATTTAAAATTATGAGGATTGCAGGGATGTCTTTTCTAGCAAGAAAAACTCATAAATCAAACACCAAGTTAGAAGAAGAGATTATGTACTGACCCCAACTGCTGTCACAAAACTGCAAACTGCACATTTAACAGATCCTGCTCCGTATTGGTACATCAACAGCATCCTGCAGTTCCCACAATTGACATGTGCAACCTGATTTGCTGTCATAATGCACATTTGATGTTTACAATAAAACTAACATGAACTCAACTGATGATCATCCAATCTGTATAATGCTTAAGAAAACAAATTTTGAAATTCCATTTCAAGTTAACTACATTTGAAAAAAATATATATTCCAATATCATATACCTTCCAAAGCTAGATTGACGGTGTGACAACAAGAGCATTGTACGCTTGTTGCTCCACGTATGTACATAAGTAATGTGTGGCAGCCTCCGCAGACCAACTGGGCCATTTCCGTGCCTATAAATAATAAATCAAATCAAAGCAATTTTGCCTTGGCCCTATGTACTTGTTATTTTAAAATTAAAAAGAGTTATATCACTTAAAAGTGAACTGAACTTTCAATTGATAAATTATTTCGGGGTACATGAAGAAAGAAAGAAATGTACCTGGGGGAGGCACAGCTGTGACTGCATTGCAAACAGCACAGCATACGGAGGTTGCTCCGACTGGATAGAGCAAGAGATTTCTACATCCAGAACACACAAGCTGGCACTGCGCACCTAATGATAAATATATATCTTTATACACTACTAGATCAGCTGCAATAAGTAATGATTGTAAACATGAATAACTTTCTATCAATGCAAAGTTTAAAGCTTTTTAGAATCATCACAAGTCTCAAGCAATACACATAAATCTATCACGATGAGTGAACCAGACTAGATAACTGAAGCAAAATTTGGAAAGTAATCTTGAAAACACTTTTTCTATGAGCAACAATACACGAAAGCAAATGCATCAAATCTATTTGATAACTCGCACGCTAAAATGCATGGATTTTCATTCTTTCTGATTGCCTATTTTCCAAATTAATTATGTACTTTGTTGAATTTCAAGGAGATGAGGTTAACCATTATCAGGAACTTTTACCTCTGTCAATTTACTGCAACTGTTTTATTATAAAGCAACTTTAAGATCTCAATATTCCTTGAAGAAAATTTCCTTTTCCAGATTACTTTAAAATTTTTTTCCCAGCAATCAAGCAGGTACACAATGCCAAATAATGCAAGCAAAGTAAGATACCATTAGCAGAAGGTGTATATGGTGCCGGAGGTGATGGATAAGGAGCAAGAGGAACTGGCATTGCAGTATTCTAACTGATGTTTTCTTTCTCTTCCAAGCTCCTAAAACGCTTTATTGGCTCAATAAGAGAATAGAACTATTCTTCCCCCCATTTAACAATCCCTGCCTGTGAGAATTAAATAAATAACCAGAAAGGAAACACTTAAAACAACATTGACAGATGCCATTTGGCATTAAGAATAATCGAAAGAGATGGGAATTAGATTAAAAAAATTTCAGAGAATTACACAAGTAATAAAAAAAGCAAATACCCAATTGAGAAACTTTGTTTAGAAACCACACCATAAAGGAGAAAAACGTATGCTGGATTCGTGCAGAGAAAAAGAGAAGCTTAAAGACATTAAACAAAGCAATGAAAATTCAGCTGAGCTATATGAAAGAAAGTGGGCCAACGCACGCACATTTGCAACTTGCAGATGCAGTCGAGAGAAAGAGAAATTATAGATATATGTTTCAACTTTTGCGTTGTGGAAAAAAAAAAAAAAGAGGTTGAGCAGGTGATATTATTATTATTATTATTATTATTAGTGGATTGACAAATAAGCCATTGGTATAAGAAAATTTTAACATAGCTTAATAATACTTATTTTTTAATTGATTAACGTTTAGTTGGTTTAATTGATAATTTTTAAAAATAATAACAAAAAATTTAAATTTAAATCTCCAAGGATTGAAATTGTATTTTTTTAAAAGAGATTTTTACATATTTTTTTTAAAATTTTATATAATTACATTTAGTAAAAAATTATATAAAAAATTCATTTATCTCTCTTCTCTTTGTTGTTTTTAGTTTATTTAACAAAAATAAATAAAATTATTTACCCTTTAAGTGATTTGTAAATCATATTTAGAGGGCAAGTAAGGAATTTTAAATATATTTTTTGGTTAAGTAAATTAAAGGCATCAAAAAGTAGGGGGAGTAAGTGAATATATATATATATATATATATATTTATAAATATCATGTTGGTGCAATTAATTATATGAAACTTTAAAGGAATACATGTAAAAACATTTTTATGGGGGTTAAAGTGAGTTTTTTTTTAAGCCCCCGATAGAAATAGATAGCGGTTTTGGTTCACGTAAAATTTCGTGTTCGAGCGTTGGCGATGAATCAATTCAAGATCAAACAGTGCCAATAAAATTGGGTCCCCCAACATCTCTCTTTCTTTCTTTTTCTTTTGTCTCCGCATTTTTTTTGGCAGACCGTTGAACCCACAGGAGTGTTGCATTCGACAGTCAGCCCACACGCTTCTTTCTTTAAGGCAAATGGATGGTTGACAGAGAGCCACGTCATCCAAACAGGGGAAATCTGTGCGGTCTGTGAAATAACGGATTTGGTTAAACGAAAACACGACTTTTGTTTGCTGGGATGTGGTCCTCGCAGGGGCTTGTGGTTGTTGTCAGGAGTAACACGCAGGATAATTTTATTATTTTAATATTATTAATAAAATAAAAAACATATTTATTAATAATTGATAAAAAAATTAATAATAAATTTTATAAATTTTTTATTATATTAATTAAATAATAAAATTTTTATTTATTATTAATAAATATATATTTTTTATTTTATTAATTAAATAATTTAATTATATTAATAATATTCATATAATATGATTCGTTTCCTCTTCAAACTCTCTGGACGGTCATTATCACATGCTACGATTAGAAGTGTCACCGTCCATTTCACTTCTGATTCGTTAAAGTTCAACAGTAATTTGGTCGCTAATCTTAATTATCAGTTCCTTTATTAGGAGTAATTATCAGCTTATACACCACCACTGTTTCAAAATTTGCCCATTTCTACTCTCAATTTAATAGGCCATTTACCAATAAATTATGAAAAACAGAGTTAACCTCCCAATGGTGAGCGCTACACACAGCAAAAAGGTTTGGTACTTGCCTTAATCATTGCAATGTTTTACCAAAAATAAATAGAATAATATTATTTTTATTTATTTATTTTTTTACTATTTTGATGCTTCTGTTATTTTTTAAAGGCGCGTTTAAGTAATTAAAAATGACGACTGATCAAGTTAAAAATTAATGAAATAATATAATTAAAATGAAATAATATTATTAATTAAATAATATAAATCAAATTTGACCTGTCATTGCAATAGACTTTTATTTATTGTGCTTATGTCAGATAACGTCAGGAGTACTGGGTCTTAAGACATTGAGCTACAAAACTGGGGAATTTTGGAATGTCAGGCCAAAAATCAAAGGGTGTTAGATACATTCTTTTACTAATCAAAGTCAAAATGCAAAAACATCAAAATGAATAACGTTTAACACTAAGGGAGATACTTGGGTAATTATGTAAAAGTAGCCACTTTTGATATATTTGACTAAAATTCAGGGGTAGCAAACATATTCCCTAATAACAATCATCCTTATGATCCCCAATTCCAGTAAATTAGATGATGCATACCCTAATTTTTTGCAGATACTAAACGAATGTAAATTAAATTCTTCTTTAATTCTAATGTGAACGAAATTTGAATAATAAATAATCTATTTTGCTTGAAAAATTTTATCATTCAACTAACTAATACCCATAATTTGTATATAATTTTAAAGAATAAAAAATAATAAAATAAAATTTATATTTTGCAAGGCTTAAAAAACAATAGACAATGAAAAAAATATTTAAAAAAAATTTTATTAAATATCTCTTTTTAATTTTGTGATAGTTTTATTTTGTAACAAATTTTATAAAAATGTATATTTACTTTTTTTCTAATAATAAATTAACTAACTAAAATGCAAATATATACTCAATTTATTTGTTCTTTATAAATATAGTTCTAATTTATTCAATTTTTATTGTTAATTTATTTATATTATGTAATAATTTATATTTTAAATTTTTAATAATATAAAATTTTAATTAACTTAAAATAAATATTATTAATATATTATCATATTATTTTTTAAAAATTTTTTAATTAAATTTTTAATATTTTATAATGTAATTATTGTAGTATAAAAATGTCCTATATAATAAAAATTAAAATAATTCAATACTATTATTAATTAATACCAATTGAATATCTATATAATAAAGTTATGTTTATAATAGCGAATATATGTTTTATATGAAATAATAAGTAATTTTAATTAATTTATTTAAAAATTATTATGCATAATTAATTTTTTAATAAAATATTATTTTATTTATTTTAAAATTATACGCTCTAAAAATTAAACAAGGATGGATAAATTAAAATTTTATTTATAAAAAAATTATAATATATTTATGTTTTAATTAATTAATTTATAATTAAAAAAGATATAAGTATATATTTTTATAAAATTTATTCAAAATAAAAGTATTATAAATTTTAAGAGAGCTACATCATAAAATTCTATTTAAGAAAGAAAGAAAGAAACATAAAAATCCAAACTGAACAACCATATATTTATTTATTTACCTTTTTATAAAAAAAGAAAGGGACCACTTACATTGCTCGTCCTTTCTTTGTTTACATCTCCCTTCAATCTAACCTGATCCCAATTGGATAATTCCTGACATTCTTTTAGAAAACTCCATCAATAATTTAGATCTCTTTGCTCTGGACGGGACCAGTCCAGACCAGCTCAGAGGTTTTTTCATAACTCTCCTTACAATTCAAAGACAATCTTCAGTTACTTGTTTGTACAAATGACTGTTACACAAAAAAACATGACATAATTATTCATTACATGAAGAACATGTTAGAAACATAATTGTTTTGAGGGCCCTTCATGCCGACGTTGCATGCCTATAGATGTTTAAGAGAATGAGTAGTAAAGAATAGTTCACAACTAGTAAAAATATAACAGTACAATCATATCCTAAACATCAACCGGTTTGATTGAACAAAAATTATGAATCTACTGAAGTTGCAATCTTAAAATATGAAAAAGTAAAGTTACAGAAGCCTAAACGAAAAAGCATTTATGGTTTTTTCTTTTTTTAGCAAATAAGGTAACATTTTCATAGCTGAAGGAAGGATAATCACATTAATCCAATAGCTAATTTAAGCAAGTAAAGACAAAGCACACAAATTTGCACCTATCTTAAATCAAATTAGTGAATATCTATTTTCAGATAAGCCTTTATCCATGCTACTGAAGTGGTGGAGCAAAGCCAACATCGTGATAGAATTTGAGTTGAGTAGATTAGATCTGGCATTCTGCGGCCGTAAAATTGGACCTTCCCCCAAAGATCATATCAAAATTCACTCCTGAAATTTCTTCGTTCTTTATCGGAGGCCATCAGATAACTAGATCAACCACTACTTTCAAATTGAAAACAACTCTATAACTTAATAGCAACAGAAGATATACAGTATTAAACAAGGAAACTCCCAAAATGCCTTTTAGACAACCAATAAGAACCAAATAGCAATCTATCTACTTGTCCAAATTTATAGCAATCAATTACATCAGAAGCTGATCTTTCCATCTGTCATCTGCCCCATACCACTTAGCACCAAGCATAAATTCATCTTTCAACCACAATAACAAAAAAAGAATAATGAATTTGAGTGGATGTCTTTGAATATTTTGGACAAAAGAATATATATATATATATAATAAGAAAAAAAAAAAAGAGAAAACTTCAATAAAAAATTTCTGACATGAAACCAGCATCTTTCTGACACTGACAACTCTAGAAAGACCTGGACTATTATGAAGAGAGAAAGCAAACGATACACACTTTTTAGCCATGCATCAGACCTATTTCTGGGAATGCAGTGGTCCTTGCTTGCTCACCAATCTCCAGAGATTGCCATCTATTTAGATCTGACCATGTCTCTAAACCTTAAACCTATAATGGTTATGGATAGCTCACTGTTGGTCAAATACACTAGGTGTTACAAGAAGTTTTTAATGAGTTTGTAAATAATATAATCAACAGACAAAATAATCTACATTCACAATATACATACATTTAAAGTGAAGTCCATTGAAAATCTTTCACCAGATAATACTAATCATCATCTAATTTAATGAGATTTAATGGAAATGATATTAGCTCATCCCTGTAAAATCGATGGATCCCCTGTGAAGAGGCTGGGCAGATAGGAGTATTTACTCATTATCGTCATTATTATTATTATTATTTTCATAAAAGCATACGGATTCCCCTGATGTTCACTTTTGATTTTATTTACAAATAAATATCCAGGAAAGGAAAGCTTGCGTAATACACATGGTGATCGCTTACTTACTCTCATCTTTTTCATCATCAGGACTTCCATAAACAACAGAGAAATAACAGCCTAATGTTCTAAGAGAGAGACCTGGGAACCTGTGAGAACTGTCTGGTCCTAGATCAATCTTAACAAATGGCCACTGCATGGTTTGTGCAGCTTCACACTCTTCCCATCCATCTCCAATCACACAAAATCGGACATTTGGATTGTCGAAACGTTCTTTGATCCACTGAAAACATTGGAGTTTCCCCACATCCCATGAGCTGTAAACTGAAGAAAGAAGTTACATAAGTTACATCAGTATCTCTTAATACGACTATTTCTTTTTTCCTTTCCCCAAATCAATTAAAAAGTCACCACAAGAAGAGGTTCAACTTACTACAAAGGTTGTATACAAAAACTCAACATCTAACCCTAATAACTCAACCGTTAAAAAATTCATCTATTATGGCCATCCTACAACATTATTTAAATCCTAAATTATAAAGCAGGGATAAAATCATTAACTGGGATCGTTTCATTGTGCATCTCTAAAAGAAGGTAAATACATCAAATGGGCAGAAACACATGTTTATTTTCCTGCATGCTATGCACTTGTGAAACACACATGTATGTTTTTCCCATTAGACATCTTAAAAATATAGGGGAAAGATTGCACTGTTAGAAAATAGTGATGTCGTTTATGATGCATTTTAAAATAACATTTCAAGTAAATTTTTTGTCATATCTCATATTGCTAGCGAGTGACTTTGGGTTTTATGCTATATGAATTGGGTCATTTTATCTATATAGATGTGTTTTCGAGTTGCAAAACCTAAGAAAAACCCGTGACGGGCTGTACACCAAAAGCAAATAATATCTACTTGATTGATGGGCCTAGGCTGTTATATTTGGTATTAGAGCCAGCGGGCAACTTGATATGGGAATGTTTTCAAGAAGATATGAGATCTGAGAAGGGGAAGAATGTCATCCCACATTGCTAACAGGTGAGTCTAAACTATATGTCATATAGTTTATGTCCTCTTAACTAAGTAGGCATGTTTTGTATTATAAAGCCCAAGAGTAAACCCGTAATGGACTGTGTACCCAAAAAAGACAATATCTATTCGGTTGTTGGGCCTAACCTATTACATTGACACTCACAAATGCAAGGAACAACTGTATACTTAAAAGTAAATGATATTTGAGTGGTATTCAAGGGCAGAGAGGGACAAAGTACCAAGGCTGTGAAACCCATGGCAATCTTGTACTAAACTTTAAAAGAAGGATAATTATATCAAGTAGGTTATAAAATGAGTAAAAGAAGTGCACATGTGTCCTGACAGGGGGGCAGCAAATTCTTAGCAAATGAGCTGGTGAGAGTTGCTAGCATCGCTCTTTCTAGGAAATATTTTCCTGTAGGAAGTATGTAGCGGCAGAGCTCACACTCTTCCTTGATACTGAAACACACAAACTTTCAATCAAATAGGACATTACTTTAAGTTTTCCAGAGACAGGCCAATCCTATAATGTGTTCATGCTCAGAATACCATTTGATCTTAACGTTGTTGGAGATCTACATTTCCAGGATTTCTTGAGAAGTTATACTGAAGCCATGACAAGATAAATCTAAGGATTGAACTCTTGATATGATCAAAATTGAAAAACAACCACTAAATGCAAGCAACAAGTGAAGAAGAGTTTTAGGGCTAGCATATTTTAATGACAGTATGTTAGGGATTCTGTTCAAGTACAGAATAGAGCATCAGATTTTCCATGTTATATTGCAACGTGTTCGGCCTTGAATATTTACAAAGAGTTAAAAGGAAACAAGCAACCCAAGTTGAATATTTGATCAACTACAAATCTTGCAGGTTGGCTCCTGATCCCATTCGTTTTTAATCCAGGAATTTTGGGTACCCAATGATTTCTTACCTCGGCTAGACCAACTTTGCTAGGAAGCACAAGAAAGATACAGCAGCTATGTTCATGTAGTTTACAAATTTTATTAGTGTACGAATATTCTTTACTTTCCTATAATAAAAACATATGGTTATCATTCAGGCAATAGATTCAGCTTTGACTAATTCATTAGTCAAAACACTTAATTATGAGCTATATGAGTGTCGCATAGAACAGAGCATGCTATAATGATGGCTAACAATGGTTATTAAAGTAGACATTGGTAACCAAAGTTAATTAAACATCAAGTAACAAATGCGATGAATTTATGACTGACCATTTCCATGCGGTATCCAATTGTCAAGACGAAAAAGTAAGCATTTTACGAGGCTGGGTATCAATGATCCAGAAGTAACCAAAATATTTACATTCTGAAATTTCGCATCAGTAGAGTCAATGCTCTCATTCACAGAACCAAGAGAAGAAGTCGAGTTTCCCTTCCCAATTGAACACTGCTCCAACAAGGCCCTTGCTACACATTTAAAACAGAAATGAATGCTATGAACAAAGACCAAAAATATCTGTTATACAAGAAGCCAAAAGTAGGAATCAATTTGATACAAGAAGCCAAAGGTAGGAATCAATTTGAAAAAAAGACAGTCTTCTTGGGCTCATTAGCAAATGTTGAAGTATTCATATTGAAAAGACAGCAGGAAACAGGCCACCAGCAAGGCATACAAAGGCAAAGGGCAGCAAGGTAACATCCGGATAAGTTTAGCTAAAATGAAAATGGAAAAAAGTTAAAGAATTGTAAAACTATAACTAATTTGGTCATCCTTCTAATGATTGCTTCTGAAATGGTCATCTATGATGAAATTTAACTAAAAATAATTTGGTCATAAGGGTCATATACTGATGAGTTGAATCAAAATGAAGATGAATTCAAGATTAGCAAAACTATATCTAATTTGGTCATAATTATAGTGATTACTTATGAAATTGTCGTCAATGATTCAATTTAACTAAACATAATTTGGTCATTACAGAGGTTGTGTAAAATTCTCATCCATCTTTGATGCTCACTCAAATTCCTTTCCAGATGATGTTCCAAATTGTCAGGAAAGGAAAAGCTCAGCTGCAAGCTTCTATTGTCTAGTCCAAAAGTTAAAACAATAATATCAGCTGGCCACAAGGATAATTAATGCTTGTTTGAATTATCATTCTTTTATTTTATATTTTGTACCACAAAGGAGTTTCAAAATGAGAAATCATTAAAATACACCCTCAACGAGGGGTCATCAGTCAGGCCTTAAAGCGCAGGAAATACCTAATTAGTCTGCTACTGTACAATGGTGAAAAAGAAATACCTGACGATAGCCATCTATCTGTATATTCATCGGTCATGTTGTACAATTCTTCCCAGAAACTCAACATCTCTCTATCAAAGATATTCTGCAAACCCTGAAATGATAGAATTGAGCATTTCACAGTATCACACCTCAAAATTTGCAATAACTAATGGCTTTGAGAGAGTAAATAGCTAAAGAGGTAAAGAAGATAGTGCAGCTTGACACAGACTGACAGAGGAATGATAAAAGAAGTGGCAAATTGATAGAGGAAAGCATCATATACTACTTCCTAATTTCAGTAGAGAAAGAGACTCAACAGAAAAGTCACAGCTAAAAACTTCAGCATTTTGACATAGATTAGTGTAGAACCTTAAAAACAGCATAACCATTAGACCACATTTGAACGCTTGGCTATTGGAACTGCTAGCAAATCCATTGACCAAAATTATTAAGAAGGGCAATGAAAGAACCGGATTATGTTCCAAATAAAATAGCAGTCAAATAGGCAGGTGGCAATTATTTCTTTTGTGATATATCACTCAAATAAGTAACATAGTGCAACGTATTATCAAATAAATAAACAAACAAACAAAATTATATCTTAATAAATAAACAAACAAAATTATATCTTAATACCTGTTTGTACTTATAGGCAATAGTACGGTGCCTGTACGCCAGTTTTTTAAAGCTGAGATCTTCATATGGAGGACTAAAGCCGTCTCCGTTGAAATCATAATCAGAAAGATCCCGCCCATCATCATATTGCTTCAATGCATCAAGAAAAGGCTTATTGTAGTTCTCAATCTACATCATCCACATTCAAAGTCAGTGCATAAAAAAATATAACAATGTACAAATAAACAACGAGCAACAAATAAAATTACAATATTTTACCTGCTCATAAAAGAAACACTCATCACAAAGCTTAATAATGTGGTTTTCCCACATTCTTCCGAGTTCTAAACCTTTCTTTACATCTTTTAAACCATGGAACGACTCCGCAAAAGCCCCGTTCAGTAAAGACTTAAGCAGAATAAGTGTCTCGTCCATGTCCCATATATACACATTTGTTATTCGATCCCTCGTTCCTTTGCTCTCTCGATCGGACGCTATCGAATTGTCGTCCATACTCCCAAGCCTGATAAACGGGAAGCACGTCAGGAATATGTTGGCAGCCTAGGGTTAACTTATTTCCAGATTAACTAAATAATTCAAGAATTGCAAGAGATTATGATGTTGCTGGTAAATTAGGGTTTATAAATCAGTGAAGTAGAGGACCAATGAAAGAGACAAGAAATGGGATGGAGCATCACAGAAGGAGCGACGTAGTCGATATCTTAACCCAACATGTCATTAGCCCGTAATTGGGTACGATATTTTTGGGTTTCCCTAAATGGCTCAAAAATTGGGCCCATTTTTAATTTTAGACCGCTCCAAAATTCTTTCCTAATTTTGGCAAAAAAAAAAAAAAAAAAACGTTTGCACCATTTTATCCTTGACTGTGCTTGTTTAAGTTCGTGTGTTTTAACTTAAAAAGAAAGAGAAAGAGGAGGAAGAAAAGAGAAGTCACAACACAATCATTGTTCATTTTTATAATCAATTGATATAAATTGTTGATTGGAGCAAATGTTGTTGAAAAAAAATATCTAAGTAAAACATTGTTGATTCATTATGTGTATATTTTTTAAATTACGATATTAATTTTATAATAATTTTTTACATTATTAAGTATGTTTGGGTGAAAAAGCATGAATTATCTCATGCAAACTTAGATCCATTGAAAATGTACATGAAATCATGAGCTTCAAGATGGAAGAAAAGCATTTTTCTCAATGAACTTGCAATTTTTTCTTGATGATTTTGATTCATCGTAGGAGATGAAAATTAACTATAATTTCTTGATGAATCTAAATCATCAAGTGAAATTGTAAGGATGACTAAAATTCTCGCAAGGCTTGTTCCATTTGTGGTGGAGATCGAATACGATTTTTGTTTTTTTGTTTTGAACAAAAAAATGTGGTGGGGACCTATCCTTGTCCCACTTCCATTTTTTTTTATTAACTGAAAAATATTACTAAAATAGAGATATAAAAATTATTAATATTAAATTAAATATTTGATTATAACAATCGAGTTATTTTTTAATATATTACACAAAATTAATAAAAAAAATAAATGTCATTGAAGAATTTATTTTTTAATTTATCAAACAATTTTTTTTAAAAAAAATAATAAGAAAATTTAATTCTATCCTAAAAAATTAGCACAAAAATTAATAAAATTTTAATTAATATAATTTTTTTAATTTATTATTTTGCTAATTTTATTAAAAATTAAAATTATAATTCATTGATACGTTAATATATTAATGTTTGTACTTAAATTAAAATAAATAATTTATTTATACATTAAATTGTTATCTTACTTGATTTTGTCAATATTTTGTATGAAATATTTATTTATTCAATATTGTTAAATGGAGATGGGAAGGGATGAGTATTTTTTTTTTTTTAAAAAAAATGAGACAAGTTGACAACGAGAATATCACTCTCAAATTAGGAACGAGAATAATTATATTCTGATCAGTTATCATATTTACAAAATTATAAATTTATTAAAAAAAAATTATATTTCATCTTCAACATTAGAATACCATGTATATATGTCAGTTAATAATTATCACTATAGTATAACATACAAATAAGAGTACTTTACTTACACTCGCACGTGCGTGTATATGTGTCAATAAATGTTTATTGTCGTGGTATAATGCTAGGCTCTTGGTGTTGTCAAACCAAAATAAGTCCATATACAAAACAATATGCTCTTACATTATAAAAATATTTTCATGAGAAGTTGCATATTTAAGATATAAGATAAATATTCATTATGGAATACAACTTGCATCATCCTCCAACTAAGCTCGATCATTGCCTCCTAAAATAGTCATGGACTAGACAAGTGATGTATTGAGCCTAGATAATGCTACATGTATGACGCTTGCATTTCTCATCCACTTCAGGAACTCACATCTCATTGTTCCTGATCACATGACAAGCCAACGGTTTTTTGTTTTTAAAGTTGGCAAGGTTCATAATTGGAATGTCCAATTTCTTTTTTCTCTTATACTGTCGTTCAAACATACAATGTAACTTGGAAGAGAAAAACTCATCAGACTTCTAACATCTTCGAGATTTGGTAGATTATCTTATAATATAGTAGTTCAATGTGTGCTTGTTAGATTAAATTATATTGTACAGTAATTCAACTAATCATACTTGAGGCACATCGTCAAAGGACATAATCCATCCATGCACCACTTAACTCACCAAACCCATTTTAGCTCAAAACAACTCGTTGTGACGAACGAATCGTGCTTCCATATCCAATCACATCTCCTTTGTTACCTTAATCACTTTCATATGCAGCGCTCTAAGCGTATCATCATAAAACCTCTGGACGAGAAGATAAAGGTGTTGTGATCTGAGTTTGATTTTTGAGAAAAACTTTCAGAGCTTGTATTGAATCAAGAATGGTCGATGAGTATTACAAGCTGTTTGTTTTTCTACTGCTGCTAAACTAAATACAATTGAGAGATAGTAATTTACTAAGGCTAAGAAACTAAAAGACAAAGGAATAAAAAGAACGCAGCAAAATGCAACAAAGATGCCATGATATCTGGGATTACAAGCTGTGCAAGGACAACTTCAACAACAATCTTTGTCTTCTTCTACATCACAGCTTGGGGGGATCAGATCGAAAAAGAATAAAATGGCAGACTCAAATGCTTGCGATTCAACGCTTAAGTGCACGAGGAATTGCAAGATAACTTCGGGTTCAAGACACAAGGACGCAAGCCCAAGCTCACTGCAATATTTTGATTTGAAGGTCAAGAAGCTTTTCAACTTGTGAGTTTAAATTGTTTAAAAATCCTGAAGGCTTCTGACTTATAACTTAAGGGGAAAATCCAGGTATACCTAGTGAAATATCTACAAAACCAGCATAAAACTTATAGCCATTGATTAAAGAAACAGGTGAAGGACCTAGAGATCCATGTGTATTATCTCGAGAGGTTTCCGTGATTTTGTTTCTTTTGCTTTGTAAGATGATTTATGCAATTTTCAATTTTTCATACTGATAGGCTTGACAAAAAGAAGGTGAAAGAAAACTTACTTTTTCATTCAAGGAATCAAGAACATTACAAGATGATAAGGTGTCCTCCAGAATTTTTGCATTTGGATGGCTTAGTCTCTTGTGCCATTGATCTAAGATGTTCTGGTTTTTCAAGTCATCTGATCCCTTTACATGATTTGATTTTAAACTCCTAAACTTAGAAAATAAAGGCATTAAAACTGGGTAACATCGGCTGATCTGTGTAGCTTCACAAGCTGGTACAAACCTCTCCTAGTAATTCCTTCCAGCAGAGTTTCTCCCTCTTCAAATCCTTCACAACACAGGCATGTTTATTGAACTCCACTACCACATCATTATCATTTAAAAGTTGAGAAATACTGATAAGATTTTTTGTAATTCTAGGAACAAGAAGAACATTTTTAAGGTGAATTGGTTTTGGTGTGTGTGAAGTGTGCAAATTAGTGCAACCAATGTGTGAAATTTGAAGATTCTCACCACTGTCAACAACAAGTTTCTCACCTCCCTTGTATTCTTGACTTATGTCCAAGTTTCTCGTTAGGTTGGTGACATGGTTAGAGGCACCGATATCCACGTACGAAGCTGGATCAACTGCTGCTTCAGGAACTGCTACAAAAGCCGTCTTGGTTTCTTGCTTTGACTGTTGTGGCACAAACTTCTTATTGAATCTATGCCGGCAATCAGCGGCCACGTGTTCCACTTTGTAACATATTTGACAAGTAGGATTGTATCCCCCGCTTCTTCCTCCATTTTTGGCTCTGCCTCCAGCTTTGAAAGGTTGTCTGTTGGAGTTGTTTGAAGACCAATTGTTGAAGTTTGAGTTCTTTTTCTGGCTTCAATTAGTTTGAGCCAAGTTTGCTGCAAGTTCTTGATGAAAATCTGAATTGAAAGTTCTATTCCAGTTGTCTAACCTTGTCTCCTGACCCAACATGGAATACACGTCTTCAGCAGGAGGTGGTACAGGCCTTGATGATAGATTGACAATAACCGACTCATATTCCTTTCCTAAACCTCCCAGGACATAGAGAATAAAGTCTCTCTCGGATTTAAAGTCACCTGCTGCCTTGAGAGCATTTGCAAGGCTCTTCATTCCTGGGTAATATTGTGTTATGCTGAGGTTTTCCTTCTTGGTTGAAGTTGTCAGACTTCTAAGGTTCACCATCTTGGATATTGATTTTGCTGCAAAAATTTTTCCAAGAGCTGCCCGGAGTTCAGCAGAGGATGTACAACCTACCACTGCAGCCAACATGGACTCACTCAATGTATGATTACAAGCTATACAAGGACAACTTCAACAGCAATCTTTGTCTTCTTTTACAGCGCAGCTTGGAAGGATCTGATCGAACGAGCATAAGATGGCAGACTCAAATGCTTGGGCTTCAATGCTTAAGTGCACGAGGATTTGCTAGATAACTTCAGGTCCAAGATAGGAGGAACCCAGCCCAAGCCCAGTTTGATGAATCTTAAATATTTGTGGTCTCGAAATGTCTACTTTACTTCTCCAAATGTGGGCTTTGTACTACATTTGGACCGCTTGGTGACTGCATTTGTAACAACTTCTCATGTGTAATAATTTGGTGATGTACTAAATAATAAAAAAAGTTCACAAACATAAAATTATCTCATCTGTTGGCCTGTCTCCAACGTCACCCCTATGAGTGGGGATATTTGCTTGAAATTGTCATGTCCAAGTTCATAAGGGGATAATGGAACCTTGCCCTAGCACTCTCTCTTTACTGTCACGAGGGACTTCAACTGCGCGATGTATGTAATAGTCATTCAACTTGTGTAGGTGTTAACTGTTGAAGTGGAGGAAGTTGCACAAACAACGTTGATTTCACTTTTTTTAGAGGGCGTTACCTATGTTGTATATTATTATTGCACAATAATATAATAAAACTAATCATATATATATTATATATACATATATATATTTTGCCATAAACACCATTTTGTTGAGATTATCATGCCATGAATTCTTTAGTATTCTCCAGTTTAGAATACCATGAATTTCATCATTTGTCTTATTCCTATACTTTTTTGTATATCTATACTTACAGATATCACATAAAAACAAATTTAGATTAAATTTTAGCAAATTATCCCCTATAAGTGGACATTTCCATGAACTAAAACTTGCCAATAAAATATCATATACACTTCCAAAAACAATATTACATCAAAGAAATTTTTACAAGCCACCACTTCGTCATAATTAAGGTCTCAGGCACACTCAAATTAAAATTTTAATTTTCACAACATATAATAATTTTACAAGCATTATTTTAGTATAGACATATTAATAATAATAAAAAAATGAAATAAGTTTAAAATACACATTGGAAATACAATTGGAAGGCCTTTCAAATTGTAGCATTTGCAGTTGTATTTTCTGTCTTTGAAATGTTGTTGCTTATATTTCTTTGCCTTTTTAATTAGCACTAAAGAAAGATATTTGTAAATCAGTGCCCATGACATTATACCCCAAGAATGGCAGTCGATCGTGTCTAAATTGTCAACCAATTGCATGACAAAGGGGTCTAACTTGCCATGAATGTCCATCCCTAAAAAGAACCTCTAAACAAGGTAAACCAGTATCATCCTCATAGTGTCTTGGACATCCATCATTCTGAAGTATGTCTCATCAACAAATTTAACCAGCTATTTCTATTCAATGCTCGCCATTCAGAGAAAGTAATTGTCATGCAGGCGATGTGTCTTCTTCCTATTCTATGAATTACGATAAACATATTTTAATGTGATTTCTAGAGCTAAAAATAAATATTGATATGTTTGGGGATTTGGTTTGAAGTATTTCACAATATCTATAGTTTTGCTTTATAGATTGTAGTGAATTTAGCAATCAAGACTTCCATTGTTATTGCATTTCATAAATTGTTAAATGTTTATAAAGATTTTTGTGACTAAGAAATATTTAGAAAGTATATTAGTTAAATTGTAATACTTTCATATAATTTAATTTTAAAGTAAAGAAGATCACACCTCAAATGTTTTTGAATTTGAAGGCATGACAATTATAGTAATATCAAATTTCAAATGAACTGTATAGATTTTGATATATTGTTAATCATACACAATATTAATATGTTATTAATGGCATCAAATCACATCGGCGCAAGTAAGTTTTGCTTAATTAATTTATACATGTATTAATAGGTATTTTTTTCACTATCTTTTTTAGTCAAGATAATTGGACCCACAACTTTTATAAATAATTTAGAGTTGAATTTGTGGATTCTTGAATATTTGAAACATTTTTCAAACAATATTAAAAAACTCTTAAGATAAACTTAAAAAATTAGACAACTTTATTGTGAGGAAAAAGTTTTTCTAATATATTGCAATATGCAATTTGATTGAAAATTTAATTATAGATTGGAATTATAAAATTATCATTTGATTCAATTGAATTATGACTTTAAATCTGATATATTTCTTAAGAGAAGTCATATAAAGTTTATATCGATACCATGAATATATTATAGATTACAAGAGGGGCCTAAACTTTGTTAAAAGCCGCTCAAACTTTGTGAAAGACATAACTTTATATATGATATTTTAAATATAAATATATGAAAACAATTATTTTAGATTTTGACCTATTATCATAAGAAGATTAATGTTTTTATTATTTATAAATTTTAATTATTTAACAACACATTAACTGAGTAAATTAAATTAAAATGTTACAATCCAATTTAAAAAAGAAAAACTTAACTCTATATATTCTAAAAAAATTAATATAAAAGAACAACATAAACTCATTAACATGTATCATGTATCCATATTCATATAATATTCAAGATTAATAAATATAAACCTATAGTAAATATTAAAATTCAAGACTAATAAGAGAAAAAGTTTATAAACATGAAAATTATAGCAAATTCTTCAAAAGTTGAGGTAATTTTCAACTTAAAAAATAGTCTTCACTTCTTATCTATTAGCATTAAAAAAAAATAACAAAAACTCTTATATGCATGGTATACATATAGAATGAAATATATTTCAAATTAGAATCTATAAATTAAAAAATTATAAAGATCCTGAGAGAAAGCAATCAATACTTTAATTTCATCGTTATTTAGCATAATGTAAATTGACAACTATGAGAGATAAAGTAGAAAAAAGAAGTTGTGATTAATAATTTAGTTTTATGAAAATTTTTTGTAACATATTTATTTAATTTTTCTAAAACTAAGATTAAATAAAATTATAATAGTGTGTTAGGTTCATATTTTATATTGGTTTATTATTGAGTTTAATAAATAGTTATTAATAAACAATACCTAATAAATAGTGTTATGTAAACAGTAGTTAACAAATTTTATCATATAAATAGTGAATAAACAGTGTCAAATGCCTAAAATTGTAGCACCTCATTAGTGTTTGAGTAATATAACAGTACTCAGTGTTTGACTTCCACTCGAATGACTGTGTTATTAAGGAAATTTGCTCGACCTATGCTTGATAGTGCTTAAGTGCTAAACAGTTGCGTAAACAGTATTTGAAATATATATATATATATATATAAATACTTAAAAAGTTTAACCAAGCAAGAACGTCCACTTTATGTTTTTAGAGTTTTTTGAGCAAAAATATCATCTTTTGAGTTTTTTAATAACATCGTTCATTATTTTTCTCAGAAAAAATACAAATCACATATTTGTGAATGAGATTAACTTTGGGTGTTTTCTCTTGAAAGATTTTTTTAATTTTCTTTCTTTAAAATTTAATTGACAAGCCTACAAAATTTTATAAAGTGTTGATGACTAGAGATTCTAGTATTGTGAACATTTTAGTCAAAGATTCCATTGAGGAAAGAAGATTTTCGAGTTTTAAAAATGGAATAACTTATAGTAGTGTACGAAATTATTGTTTATAAGTTTTTCTTCACTGGCTTTTGTTATAAGCTCAGAGGATTTTTACTCTATAAAGATGTTTTTCACAAAATTTTCTTTGATAACAAATCTTTGTGTTTAATTTACTTTTATTACTTTATCAATTATTGATTAGACTTGTTATTATGGTTTGTTTATATTAGGATTAGGTTATCCAGTTAGAGATTTATTATTTTTAATTGTTCAGGATATAACAAATTTTAATGCATTTTAATTTGTTAGTTTTAATTTTTTATTTAATTTTTCACATCGACACCTTTCACCCCTCCCTCCTTTAGTGTTCTAAAGTCTAAATGTGAGAATTTGAAATTGGTATCAGATCTTGAATTTGATTATTAACTTTAGTTTTGTGTAAATGGAGTACAAATTTCAAAGTTTGTACATTCCATCTTGTTTTGATGGGAATAATTATTCATACTAAAAAGTTCTTAGAGAGTTTTTCTTAAATATATTGATGAATGAGTAATGGCCATAGTTGATGAAGTCATTAGTCTTAAGAATTTTAATCAATAAATTAAATATTAGTTGGTTGAGTTTAATTAGCATAATAAAGTTATGATGCAATTTTCATGATTATTTATCCTTTAAAGAGTTTAAAAGAATATCCATGTATGAGATTGTCAAAGATACTTGAGATATATCTGAGTCTACTTATGAGGGTATAAAAATTGTTAAAATTTTAAACTTTAGATACTAATCTCTAAGTTTGAAAAGATTAAGATGAAAGATGATAAAATGTTTGATGAGTTCTATGCTGAGTTAAATGATATTATAAACTCGAGTTTTAAACTAGACAAAATGATTTCTAAAAGTCGGATAGTTAGGAAAGTTTTTAAAAGTTTTCTAAAAGATTTTATTCTAAAGTCAGTGCTATAGAGAAAGGCAAGGATTTAGATTCAGTTAAAAATAAAAGGACTAATAGGGTTCCTCTAAACTTATAAGTTAAATTTTTCTAAACAGAAGAAATCTAAATTTATAGCTCTTAATTTATTAAGGAAAAGATTAAAATTGAATTTAGTGATAAATTTTTGAATTATAGGGAGATGAAATTATTTGTCGAGAAATTTAAATAGTTCTTTAAATGTAGGAAGGGAGATTATAGTAAGAATTAAAAATCTTTTGAAAAAGATAAGAGCGTTTCTAAAAGTATTTGTAGAAAAGTTCAATATCACAAGTATAAAGGATTTAGATATATTAAGTACAAGTGTTCTAACTTTAAGAAGGACAAAAGGCTATGAATGCGTTTTTTAGTGACAATGACTCTAGTGAGAATGAATATGCGATTCATTTTTTGATAAAACTAATATTATAGCTTTTGTTTCCTCTATAAAATATAAGTACATTAACTTACAAGAAATAGTTCATACGATGAGAAAGATATTCATAGCATATTTAAGGAATTTTATGGAGAAAATTTAAAGACTAAAAGGGTGAACAAGGATATTTTGAAAAAACTTAATTTTATTGAATTTGAGAAGGAGATATTATTGTCAAATTAAAGGAAGAAGTTGGGTTAGTTTCTAGTTTAAAGAATTAAAATAGAGACTTAGAAAGCGAAGTTAAGGTATTATTGTGTGAGTTAAAAGATGTTAGATTATAATTTACTAAATTTTTTAGTAGTACTAAAAAGCTAAATAAGATACTTAATGTAGACTAGAATGTGAATAGTTTTTTTGTGGCCAATTTTAATAATATTTTTACCTCTAAAAGTATGTATGTTGCTCCTACAATTGTAAGTGAAGTTGCTGTAAAACTTATAGAACTAAGTATGCCTAATGTTTCTCCTAAGATAATTGTTTCGAAGGTCGAAAAGACTAAATTTAAAGCTATAAGTGTTCTTTATGCTATAAGTTATCTCTTTATGGATAGAAAAAATTTTAATTATTGTAGAGATAATAGCTCTTCATCTAAGTTTATGCCTATTTATTATGAGTACGACAAAAGTGGTTATATAAGCCAAATTGTTTTGAGTTTAGGAAGAAAAAAGAAAGAATAAAGGAAAAAAAAAGTTTCTTTATAATTCCTAAATTTGACTTCAATCATGATAGTTTTGCTCGCCTAGTGGTAGATTTAGGTAAGTTAATTAAGATGGTTAGTAATAAACTAATTCACTCGAATGAGGTCACCACTAACCATAAACGACTTTTTAAGAATATAGGATATTGTTGATCCATTTGATTCATATGCCTTAATGTTGGTTTGTCATTTTGAGTTGTCTTTTTATTTTTTAAGTTATTTTTATTTTTTTATATCTCATTTGTTGTGAATTTATTTATAAGTATTTTTTAAATAAAAAGCAAAGAAAAAAATATAATAGTTTATTTTATTTATTTATTTATCTCTTTTGTTAATGAGACTGGTATATGGACTCTTCACTGTGTTATCATATAAAAATTAGTTTTCAACTTATATTTTGTAGTAATTAAGTCTAAGTATTTATTATATATGCTTTAAATGTCTTTTATATGTGTATTTGATATCTTTATTTTGTATGTCTTTAAATTTATTGTGCACTCATGATTTTTTTTCTTAATTACTATGCATTTTAGGTGTGAATTTGTTTGGCTTGGTTGCATGTATAATGTTTAGGTATATAATAATAGGTTGAAAAAGTGTGTCAATGTGATTGAATTAATTAGTACACCTTCTTTATAAAATATCTTATACCCCTAGGGATGACAGTGGATTAAGTTTAAGATAGATACCTCTAAACTTGTATCTGAATTCGTTAAAAAAATTTAATACCAAATTTACAGCAAATTTAATATTTTGTTATCAAATTCTACTTAAACGAATATTTAATATTTACTAAACTTGTATAGATATCTATAAATTTTTAGCAGACTTTTTAATATTTTTAACTATACTTTTATTTATTATTAAATATTAAATTTAAACTTATAAATTATTTAAGTAATATTATAAATTTTTAGAATTAATTTAAAATAAAATATATATCATTCATATAAAGTATTAATTATATTTAATATAAAATAAAATTTATTACAACATTTAAAAATACATTATTATTTTACAAATTCATATATAAAATATCAAAAATTCAAGATAAAAATTTATAGACTCATAAGTCTAAAATAATAGTTATCAAGTTTATATATTCATTTTACTATTATAGCTAGCACCTATTCAATATGATTTCTACAATAATGAATAATAATATATATAAATTAATAAAAAATAAATCTTTATGATAATAAAAAAATTAATTTAACTCATTGATAACATTATCATCGTTGGAATACAAGTAATTTTTAATTTTTATTATAGAATTTGAAGCTAATAATTAAAAAACTAATTAATTAAAAGTAAAATTGTTATGAAGAAACAAGTTTAAAAAATTAAATATCAACAAATATCTATTGGGATATTTGTTGATATTTACTTGCATCCGTATCCATCTCAAACTTGTCACATGTTTTAATTTTTTTACTTAAACTCATTTCAAATTTATTAAAAGACATACCAAACTCATCTTATAAGGGTTGGATATTAGTGGTTATATGAATAAAAGTGCCATCATTATATATCTAATTCTAATATTTGAAATGAGATCAAAAATGTCCAAAAATAATTAAAAAATGATAAAGTTAAATATATTCAAAGATAATGAAGAATGTTGGCAATGTATAATTTTAAGGGAGAAAAAAATAATAACCTAAAAAGATGTTTTAGCTCTCTCATTCTTTTCTTTCAAACTTCATATCATAGGTTCTAGGTAAGCAAATTTGGCATAATTTGTTTCGTTTTATATTTTACTTGTCTCTTCGAATATTATTTTTAATTGATTAATAAAATTCTATGTAGCTGAAAGATGGGTCCCTTTTGACTATGGCTTCAGTCAGCATGAACAATAATTTGCTTTTCTATAGGTTCAATTTGGCATTTTTACGTAACAAAATACAATGTAACTTACCACATTCCTAAGGCTAATGTGGTAAATTAACCTAACTTATTTATTCTTCTAACTTCAAATTTTATTTAGTTTTATCAATTTTTAATGAGTGCCAAAATCATGTCGATAAAGAATTGTGGGTTTTATGAAGGCTTCAAATTTATTTTTATGAGAAAAAATTATTATTATTCTCTTTAAATTGTTAAAAAATTGTCTGTCTATATTTACTGTTACTATACTCAGAGATAGTTTGGGTAGATATATTGTCGCAAGGTGATAGATTTGTTTATGTTAAGTTTTACAAATTTTACTTAATATTAACCAATTAGTTAAGGTAAGTAAACAATAATGTAAAATAAATAAAGGAGACTATCAAATTTTAATATGATTTAATTTTTTTTAATCTTATATCCATAAAATCACGTTAAAAAAAAATAATCTACTAAGAAAAATAATAATTACAAGTACTAATGGATTTAAACAAAATAAAAATAATAATTACAAATATTAATGGATTTAAACAAATATAAAAAAAAAATTTATTTGTTGCCATAGTCTTAAATCTTTTTATATAAACTTATTCAATGAGATTCCTTTCTTTAATGTATTGAACTTTTTTTTACTTAATTCAATAAGATTTTCTTACCAATCTCCATTATACTCCCTTTAATAAATAAAAGTCTTTTTCTGAATAATAACAAGAAAATATTTTGATAAATACTTAGAAGCACACTTTCTAAGTTTGTAAAATTAGATATTATAAATTTATAATATCAATCAAGTTATTTTTTTTAAATCACAAGAATAATATGAAAATAACTTGAAAAACATAAGAGATAACGAAACAAAAACTTACAGTAAAATAAGATTGTTAGGTGTTCTCTAAGGCTTTCTCTTGGCTGCTGCAGAAAAGATATAAACAAATATATATAGCAAAAACCAAGTTTTAGTTATATGTACTTTTATTTCCTAAATCAACAAAAAATATAATTATTTATTTAAGAAAAATTCTTTTCTAAATAGAACTCTATTTATTTAATTATTTTTCTTTGCTTTTATTAGCGAAATACATTTCAAACTAAAATTTTCAATTTAACATAGATATCAGCTATGCTTAATATAACAAGAAAATCTATAAATTCTCTCATTGTAAAAATCATTAAAATAGGAGTAAACAATGCTGCATTTAATTAACAATAACCAAGATAAATAATCATTGCATATTGCAACATGACAGTTAAATATAATTTTTTTAAAAATGCCAATAATATAAAACTTAACATCAAGCTTCAACAATAAGTATGTTAGTAATGGTTAGTGTGACTCAATTTTGTTTTGTTTGCATAAGTACTAACTCAAACTAACCGAAAGTATTACAAGTATATTTCAACCCAATTTAAACTATCAGGCACCCCAAATCAAACTAAACCAATTAAAATTGATTTAGTTCAACTTGCATTTCTTGTATGTTAGTATTTTCAATTCTATTTTATTTATAGAAAAGACATTATCTCCTTATTATTAAGATGAGAATAAATAATAAATTTTCTATTAAGTAAGACGTTTAGTCCTATCTATTTACTCATAGAATGAAAAGATTAATGTTATATTAGTATAGAAAAGATTTTATATATCTATTTACTCCTAGAATGAAAAAAAGTAAAGTTTAATTAGTATATAAAGAATTTGGTACGGTAGTTGATTATTATTGTTGTGAGAAAATATCTATAGTAATTATTCTTAAACAGTTTGTTTGTGAAAATGTGTATATATATAGAACCTAAAAAAAAAAAAAAGAAAACAAAAATTTTACATCAAGCCATTAAGATATGGTATGCTACAAGTTAATATTTGCAACAAGAAATGAATTTGAATTATCTAAGATCTAGGATCAAACAAATATATTATCATCAATTCAATATTACACATCAACTAAGTAAAATAATTCAAAGAGATTTAATATAATTTAACAAATAAAAATAATATAATCTCAAAAAATTAAAATCAAAATAAAATTTTTATTTAAAAGAAGAAAAAAAAATTCTGTAACATATATCATGTTCCTGTAATATTTAAGATGAATAAATGAAATTAACCACTAAACGTGAAAATTTAAGATCAATAGACAAAACTTACAATAACATAAAATTCAAGTTGAATAAATGACAATTTTATTATGAATATGAAAAATATTGCAAACTATTCAAAAGTTCAAGCAAATTTCAATTTGAAAAAATAATCTTCACTTCTTTTCTCTTAGCATCTAAAAGAACTATTATATACTTTGATATATGTGTGCATGTGCGTGTAAATTTTATTTATAGTATTACATAGACAGAATTTGGTGGTATAAATGTAATGAAAACTAGAACAAATTAACAAATTAAATTATAGAGAACTTGAAAGAAAATAATGAAGGCTCAATTTAATAATTATCTAGAGTGATGTTAGTTGATTATTGTTAGAGATGGAGCGAAAAAGAAATTGATAACTACGTGGAGTGACAACAACTGACTACTATGAGAAATAGAGTAGAAAATAATTATTGTGTTTAATATTTTAGTTTAATAAATTTTAAAACCAATCAACCCCAAATTGTAAAGATTTGTATGCGCGTGCACACACACATATATATATATATATATATATATATATATATGTATGTATATGTCTATGCACCGCGTGTGTGTAATTTAAAAAATATATAATCACTCAAATTCCCTCAAGTTTTTGATTTAGTTGCCCAATTTTTTAAGCACTTATAGCGCTGTAAAAGATGTTACTTAATTTTAGTCAAAAGTTAAATTTTGAACTAAAATACCCTCGTTTTATTATTGTTTTTATTTTATTTTATTTAAAAATATCAACAAGTTCTATTAATGAAGAGAAAAGAAGAAAGAAAAAAGAGTAAATACTATTTATTTAGACTTGGTAAATAGTTTTTTGCTATTTTTGTTGCAAAAACTTAAAGTGAGTAAAATTATTAGTATTTTTTTGTAGTTTTATTAAATTATAAAATGTAATTTTTTTGTATATATTAAGAAAATGTGATCTTAATAATATATGTACATACCAAGTTTTAGAAAGTTTTTTATGAATTAGCCAAATTTAAGACATATATGAAAATTTTATATTTAAATTATCATCCTATTTATTTTATTTGTACAAAATATTGAGAAATCTTAATATTTCAAATATAGGGAATTCTTAATTGCTGTGTAGAAGTTACAATATGTTTATAAATAACATTAATGTCTTTTAATTAAAACTATTTCAATTTTGTTATAAATACGAAACTAGTTTTTATTATGATTTCTTTTGGAGGATTGTGAGAGTTCTTATGGATTTTGTTGCATCCTAATTAAATTGTAACAATTATATTATTAAAAATGTGTTATATGATTGACTTTATTTTACGATTGCCGGATTAGTAAAAAAATTGAACGTGTTGACATTTTAATTAGTAATTCTTACTAATATTGTTGTTGGATATATTTTTTTTTTGTTGATTATGTTGATTTATAATCTTTAAATTTAATAATAAAATCTTAAAATAATTTAAAATTTTTTAAAAAATGTTAAAATAATTTAGACATTTTATAAAATTATTTATAAATTATCAAAAAATCTTGATACTGTACGAGATTATATATAAAATTATTACATTTATAAAATCCTTAAAAATATTAAGATTTCTCCATATTTTCTTTAAAATATAATAAACATAAAATAAAAAATTTTAATGCTAGCCTTCACTTTTAAAAAACTGTTGAGTAATTTTGACAATTTATCAATAATCTAGTTTAAATATCAAGATTTTTGGAATTGAGTTTTATTGTGTTTTAATGAGTTTCATGGTGTCAGATTGGGTTTTTCTCTGACAAAGTCATATTAGATTTCTCTCAAGCAGCAGCATCTCTTCTACTTTCGCACAATGACATTATCCTCTTCTTTCATCGTTATCTTTTCCTTTCTCACAGTGGCATTTCTCCAATAGTAATCTCTGATTTTCTCTCTCTCATTATTTGTTTGGCCCGTTTGACTTGAAGCAAAAATGATAAGCATAATAATAGAATAATAGAATAAAGGCATTTTGCTTCAAAAAATTTTTTTGGTCAAAATTAGTTAAAACTTTTTGTTAGATTACAAGTCAAATTAGGCTTGAAAAATAGGTCACAAAATTAAAAAAAATAAAATAATTTTCTTGCGATCTTAAACTAAGCGCATGTCATCCGCTCGTCACACACAACAAATATATTAGTTACCATTTCTCTCTCTCTTAAAAAATTATTGAATAATCTTGACATTGATCAATAATCAAGTCCAAATGTCAAGATTTTTAATATTAAGTTTTATTGTGTTTGTAATAAATTTCATGAAATCATATTAGATTTTTCTTTGACAATGTCAGACAAGGATTCTCTTAGACAACATCTCCTCTTCTCTCGTGCAATGATGTATTCTCTTCTTTCATCAATCCCTTCTTCTCTCATAGTGACATTTGTTCAATAGTAATCTCTGATTCTCTCTCGATCTCTCGATACTTGTTTGGAGCACTAGATAGTCATTAACTTGTATTTGATTTTGAAACAAAAATGATAAACACAATAGAGTAATAAAAATAAAGGCATCTTTGTTCAAACATTTTTTTGGAAAAATTTTAAAAATAACCTTATTTTACTTCATCTTTACTAATATAACCAACCCTAATACATTGTTACAAAAATAATTATTTTGGACAATTTTACCTTCTTAAATAAATCATATTCATAATTTTACCCCTCAAAATTTCTTCACCTCATTTTACCTCTCTTCTTCGTTTTTAAACACAAATACGAAACTTGAATTTCAACCACAACAACAACAACAATAACAACAATAAAAGAGGTTAGTATTACTTTGCATTGTTAAATTTTATTTATTTTATTGATGAATTTAAAAATAATTATGTGTGTAATTTAAATAAATCCCAAAATTATTGTTAATTTATACTATGATTGCAAAAATAATATTTAAAACATATAAATATTGTAAAATTTATGTGTAAACTGTAAAAAAAAAGTGGATAAATCGGAAGATATTGAAATATTTTGGGTGAAAAATTGATTGAAAATGATGGAGGATGCAGAAAATAGAGAAAAAATGAAGAAGACGGCCGTTGCACGCGCTAGGACGTTTTTTGCTTTTTCTGTTTTGTTAAATTTTATTTTTTAATTATTATTAATTAATTACATTATTTAATAATTTAAATGTAACATTTTGTATATTATATTTATCTAAATTTTAGTTAAATAATTAAAATAAAAATAATGTTTATATTTTAGAAAATTTTTAAAAATTAATGTAAATTTGTTATTAGGACATTAATTTATTATTTATTTTTTTGTATTTTTTATTTTTAATTTAGATAGATAAATATTATTAGTTGAAAATAATATTTTAATTACACAATCTTATATATTATTTTA
>CP135579.1:13454541-13487693 GCA_032401905.1 Swietenia macrophylla | reverse complement strand
ACAAGATAAATAAATTATGTACCAATATCTATATTTTAAAATTAATTAAAAATTGACATAAAAATTAAAGTATAAGATAATTAAAGTATAAGAAAATTAAAGTATAAAAACTTACTTTTATTTTAATTTGTAGATGAAATGCTGGAATATATACTTTACACCGTAAATGACTGGTTGAAAGTTTGAATATTGTAATTAATTGAAATTTGAGAAGTAGATAAACTTTTGGTGTGTAAAAATGAGTATGTGAAATAAGTTTATTTATAAGTAAAAAAAGTAGAATTTGAAGGTAAAATTGTCCAAAATAATTATTTTCGTAATTTTCGTAAGAATGTATTAGGGTTGATTATATCAATAAATATGAAGTAAAATAAAATTATTTTTAAATTTTTTTCATTTCTTTTATGTCCAAATTAAGTTAAATTTTTTGATAGACTCCAAGTCAAATTGGGCCCCAAAAATGGGGCACCAAATTAAAAAAATCAAAATCAAAATCAAAAAACAAATTTCATCGCGGCGTCACACCCAGAGACACCAGTAGCCATTTCTCTCCTAAATTTCGTCAACTGTTTTGATTGCATAAAACCAAATAACTCGATCTTCATCAATATCTCTCTGTGAGTTTTTTTTATTTTTTCGCTTTTTTCAATCCAAGCTTTTCATTATCTTTGTTCATTTTTTTTCCTTTTAATGCTCGCATAATTTTTATTTTTAATTCTTTTAAGGTTGTTTATTGAAATTTGATACATATGGGTTGCACTGTGAGAGAGAAGCATATCCGGACGAACCGGAGGGTGCGATCCGTTAAACCGGATTTCGATCCCTGTTGTTATCTTGATAAGGCATCAATATCTAAATCCATACTCGAATCGGGTCTCAAACCCTTGAGTTGCGGTCTGGGTGTGAACGACCCTACCCAGAATTCTAGTGCTAACCCTAACCCTAACCCAAATTTCGATGATCATGGTTGGGGTTACTGTACTGAAGAACAATTGGAAGAAATTTTGTTGAAAAACTTGGAATTTTTATACAATGAAGCTGTATCTAAGCTTGTCGCGTTAGGTTATGATGAGGATGTTGCTTTAAAGGCTATATTGAGAAATGGGCATTGTTATGGTGGCATGGATGTGCTAACTAACATTGTGCATAGTTCTTTGGCTTATTTGAGTAGTAGTAGTGATAGTGGTGCTAATAGTAGCACTGTCAATTTGAAGGAATCCAAGCCTGTTTTTACTAATTTGGAGCACTTAGGAGAGTACTCGCTTGCAGGTATGGTGTGCTTGTTGCAACAAGTTAGGCCACATTTGAGTAAGGGTGACGCCATGTGGTGTTTGCTCATGAGTGATCTTCATGTGGGTCGTGCTACTAGTATTGAAATTCCTGGTACTAATGTTTGTGGTGGAACAGTTTCAAACAATGTAGATACCGTTTTGAATAATGGTGGGGTTAGTAGTTTTGTGGCCCCGGTATTGTGTAGGTTTCATGGAGGCTGGGGGTTTGGGAGGGGGGAAAAGTCTGATTTTTCAGTTAATGGGTTTTTTCATTACAGTGCAGAAATGACTTTGCCAAGGGATATTGAATGTCCTAAGAGGTTTAATCTTTCGCCTTCTATGAAGTCACTATTGAAGAGGAATGTTGCAATGTTTGCTGCTGGTTTTCAGGCTAATTCAAAGCAGATGCATTCGCAGCCTCAGGCTTGTGAGAGCATCATGTCAGGTGGGGATGCATTGCCAGTTGCATCAGGGGTTGAGGTTTTGGTTGAGAAGTGTGAAGAGTCCAAGAATTTGAAGGACCCAAATGGGGTTGATTCAGTGTTGAGTAAATTGCGTGATTTGAATATTGATGAGACTTTGGAGGGTATATCAGATGACCAGAAGGATGAGATGGTAGTTACTTTGCTTAATCAGATTAAGGATCTTGAGCAGCAGGTGAAGGAGCGAAAGGAGTGGGCACATCAGAAGGCGATGCAAGCTGCAAGGAAGCTGAGTAATGATCTAACAGAGCTTAAAATGTTGAGGATGGAGAGGGAGGAGACTCAGTGTTTGAAGAAGGGTAAACAGACTCTTGAGGATACAACCATGAAGAGGCTGTCAGAGATGGAAAATGCTCTGAGGAAGGCTAGTGGTCAGGTGGATAGAGCGAATGCAGCTGTTAGACGGCTTGAGACAGAAAATGCCGAAATCAGAGCAGAGAAGGAGGCTTCTAAGTTGAGTGCTGCTGAGTCTGTTATGACATGTTTGGAGACTGCAAAGAGGGAGAAGAAGTGTTTGAAGAGGCTATTGGCTTGGGAGAAACAGAAAACTAAGTTACAGGAGGACATTGCCACTGAGAAGGAGAAAATTAAGGAGTTGCAACAATGTTTGGCTCAGGTCCATCAGGATCAGACAGAAACTGAGGTGCGTTTAATTTATCTGAGTCCTCTGATTCTCACAATCATAAAATTTGTTCCTAATGTCTGCTTGAATGTATATAGTTTTCACCTTAATGTTCAGTTATCCAGAATGCTGACTGTGAACCTGTCGTCCTCTTTTGACTTATAGGTAAGAAATCCATAGCATGCTGAAAATATTCATAAATAATGACAACTTAAATCTCAGTGCTGGCAAGTCAATCAAACAAAAAAAAAAAAAAAAAATAGTGAGTAGACATATAACAATTGATATAATGAAACTAGAGCATCTGATCCTTCTGGAAGCTGGGACTCAAGTTCCAATATTTTATCCTGGTAAGTTTATAAATTTACAGTTCTCTGACAGTTGTTCGCAAGGATGGTAATCAGAAGTATGAAGTTGCAGACAGATTAATCATGTAGGTTTCTGCAGAAACAATGAAATAGTTGTGCAGTTGACCCACCCAAAGGACATGAAATTTTGGTTGGGTTATTAAGTTCTTGTGTCAATTAGAAAGCTACTTCATAATTTGTTTTGCTTGAGTAATAGTTACCCATTGTGTTGGTTCTTGAATGGTGGAGAAGTTGCTGCAGCACACTAAGTTTAATTGCTTATGTTGTCCCTGAAGTTGGCACAGTGTGCGTTATTAAATTCAAATGTCTGGATAAACATTTATGTTGGATGACTGCTGAACTTCCAAATCACTAACTGACGATGCATTTATAGGCCAATAGAAGAAGTATAAACTGAAAATGATGGAAGCACAAATGAAATTAATCTAGGAATAAGCATAATATCATTGGTATTGTAGCAAATTTTCGAGTTGATCATGTGATTACAATTAATTTTCAGGATGATATAACATTTTGACAGCAGAATATCTTTACTTTTGTGACTTGGAATCAGGGCTTCATTGCTAAAGCCATTGCCTTTATGTTTTCTTCTCTTTTCTCCCCTATGTCTAGTTTGTAATCATTAATATTTCTCCAAAATTCACATTTTCATTTGGGATGTCTTAATGATTCTATGTAAAAAGTCTGGTAATTAATACATTTTTTGGTCTAACAGCATCATTTTTCTTTAGCAATAAGTAGTTAAAATTCAGATGATCAGTATGCAAGGACTATATTGTATTGCCGAGGCTAATGGATGGGTAACTGATTATTTAATATTGTTTCTTATAATTTGTATTTTATTAAAGTGGGAAAATATTGATGTAGGAATTTGTAAAATTATTAATGGATTGACTTTTCCAATATTTACCTTATTAATACAGTGTGTGTTAGCCATTCCATCTGTTAATGATATGAACTTTGCCAAGAATAACGAGACTCGAACTTAATAAGGAACTTAAGATTGTTCTACGATCAGATTTGAATAGAATTTCGATCCGTTGTTTATAAAGAAACAAGAACATTGGTTATTGTAGACGTCACAAACGGTGATAGAAATCCGTTTGATAAGTCACTGATGAACGTCATAAGAATAGTTCTTGATAAGTTTAAAAAGTTCTTAAAAAACCAAGGAGAAAATAACTCTCAATTTTTTGACTAATAAATTCTGATTTTTTCTTATTTAAAAGTGCTTATTTATAGACTAAATTATCATAAGGCAAGTTTTAAATTTCCTTAGGTCATCTTAATTAAGGTTAAAAAAATAATATCTTCTACTTATTTAAAACAGAAAGGAAATAATCAACCAATTAAATGGTTCTACATGCCCAAATTAAATAAGAAAAGTTTACTAATTAAATAGCCTTACAAATGAATTTAAATATTTTAAACATTCTTATTTTACTTGTTAAAATCAAGTTTAGATTTGACCTGATTTTTTTAAAACTTGAATCATACAGATTCATTTTTGCTGGATATGTGGACCAAGTTTAATGGGTCTCCACGAATTTATTTGAGTCTAAACTTCTTGAATTAGCCCATTAAGTACATCTTTGAACTTCTTTGCTTGTGCTCTCGTAATTGGACTAATCGAAACTTGAATTGGATTTTTTGAAGTTGTGTCATGATTTGTATTATTCTTCTCCTCTTAAAAATGTTGTCTTTAAATCATCACCTATATTTAAATGACTCAAATCAGTAACATTAAAAGTAACACTTACATTGTATTTACCTGGTAAATCTAGCTTGTAAGCATTATCATTGATACGCTCTAAGACTTGAAAATGACCATTTCCTCTTACAAGTAATTTGGAACGCATTTGCGTTGAAAATCTCTCTTTTCTCATATGCAACCAAACTCAATCTTCTAGTTCAAAAACCAGCTTGCGATGCCCTTTATTAGCTTGTTTTGTATACTGTTCGGTTATTCGTTCAATGTTGAGTCTTGTTTTCTTATGAATCTGCTTAACAAATTCAGTTTTTTTTTTGGTCATCTAGATTAACTCACTCAATCATGGGTAAAGAAGATAAATTCAATGGAGTTAATGGATGAAATTCATTCACAATTTGAAATAGAGAAAATTTAGTAGTAAAATGAACAGTACGATTATAAGTAAATTCTACATGTGGCAAACAATATTTTTAAATTTTAATATTCTTTTTAATAACAGTCCTTAACAAAGTAGACAAAGTCCTATTTATTACTTTTATTTGACTATCAATTTGTGGGTGATAAGTAGTAAAAAATAATAACTTAGTATCTAATTTACACTACAAAATTTTTCAAAAATAACTTAAGAATTTAGTATCTCTATCGGAAATAATTGTTTTAGACAAATCATGTAATCTCACAATCTCTCTAAAGAACAAATTAGTCACATGTAAAACATCATCTGTTTTTTGACATGGAATAAAATTTATCATTTTAGAAAATTTATCCACAACTATAAAAATTAAATTTCTATCACATTCACTTCTAGGCAATCATAACACAAAATCTATAGAAATATTAATCCAAGGCTCATTAGGAATAGACAATGGTGTGTATAAACTATAGGGTTGCATTCAAAATTTTGCTTGCCTACATGTGACACATCTATCACAAATTTTCTCAACATTTTTTTTTATGTGGTCAAAAGAAGTGTTCTTGTAAAATAGTTAGTGTTTTAGTTATTCCAAAGTGTCTTATCAATTCTCCACCATGTAATTTTCTAACTAATAAATTACGCATGGAACAATTCGGTATTCACAATTTATTTTGTCAAAACAAGAAATTCTCATGTCTAAAGTACTTACCATTGGGGGTCTTTTCATAAACTCTATACTCTTCACTAAAGTCAGGGTCTGATGGATAGAACTCTTTAATATATTCAAAACTAAATAATTTAGCACAAACAGTAGAGAGTAATGTGAACCTATGAGAAAGTGCATCTACAACCACATTCTTCTTACCTTGCTTATATCGGATAACGAGTATGTCTCTTGTTAAGTTTGTGTTGTTCTTTTAAGTGTTTCAATGATTCGTGATTAGTGTGAATTACGAACTCTTTGAGTCAAAGATAGTGCTGTCATATTTCTAAAATTTGAATCAATGCGTACAATTTTTTATCATAAGTTGGGTAGTTTAAAACTGTTCCACTTAGCTTTTTACTGAAGTACGCAATCGGTCGTTCTTCTTGTATAAGTACAGCGCCAATACCCACATTAGAAGCATCACATTTGATCTCAAACATTTTGTCAAAGTTAAGTAAAGTTAATAAGGATGCGTTTTTCAATTTTTGTTTGATGAACTGAAACGACTTCTCTTGTATATTTTCTCACTTAAACTAACGTTTTTCTTTATTACCTTAGTGAGTGGTGCAATCAAAATACTAAAGTCTTTTACAAATCGTCGGTAGAAACTAGTGAGTCCATGAAAATTCTGTACGTTACCTATGCTTATGGGATTCGACCATTCTTGAATTGTACGAATTTTCTCTTCATCAATTTGTATTCCTTATGCACTCACAATAAAACCAATAACACAAGTTTATCGGTGCAAAAAGTGCATTTCATTAAATTAGCAAATAATTTTTTTTTTGAAGTATTTTTAAAATTGATTTTAAATGCACAATATGATCATTTAAATTTTTATTGTAAATAAGAGTATTATCAAAATAAACAACGAAAAATTTGTCTTTGAATGCATGCATTACATGGTTTATTAATTACATAAATGTGCTCGGTACATTAATTAATCCGAAAAATATTACTAACCATTCATACAAATCGTATTTTATCTTAAAGATAGTTTTTCATTTATCATCCTCTATCATGTGTATCTGATGATTTTCACTTTTTAAATTAATTTTTGAAAATATGCAAGCTCCATGCGATTCATCTAACATGCCGTCTAAGCGAGGATGGGATGTCAATATTTTATTGTAATGTTGTTGATCGCTTGACAGTCAACGTACATTTTCCAAGTGCCATCTTTTTTAAGTACAAGTAAAACTGAAATGATACATGGATTCATGCTCTCCCTTACGTGTCCTTTTGTCATCAACTCACTTACCTGTTTTTGAAATTCTTTTGTCTCCTCGAGATTACTTCTATGGGCTGGTCCGTTTGAAATTATTAAACTAAATATAAAATCAATTTGATGTTCAATCTCTCGGAAAGGAGATAATCTCTACGGCGTTTCTTCAAAAAAGATGTTCTAGTATTCCTGCAAAAGAAAAACAATGAAGCTAGGCAAAACATTGTTAATCTCATTCGTGTTTAAAAACACTTCTTTGTACAAATATATTATCATTAGTTGATTTAAAAATTTTGTTCTTTTTATTTCACTTTTTTTTACATAAAAATTTATTTTTTTCTCTATTTTGCTTTTATGGATTGAATATGTACTTTTTTTCTCTTTTAATTTTTTCATCATTTCTTTTTTTCTTTTATCTTGAATTGTAACTCGTTTTCTTTTTATTTCTCTCTTTCTTTTGATCACTTTTCTTTTATAACTACACTTGATCCTCATACATTTATTGCGGTGTCAAAGGTATAAGAGTGATTGGTCGTTGATTAAGTACAAAGGAGTACTTGTTCGTAAAGTCATCATGCTTCACACGTCTATCAAACTGTCATGGACGTCTTAGCAACAAATATCCAGTTTAAATCGGTACTACATCACATAACATTTCATCTTCATATTTTTTAATCCGAAATGCAACTGTTACTTGCTTATTTATCCTCATCTCTTCGCTATCATTTAATCACTGTAACTAGTACGGTTTAGGGTGTTTCAACGTGGACAGTCTTAATTTTTCTACCATTGTTATGTTTGCAACATTAGTACAACTACTACTATCAATAATTATATTACATATCTTGTCCTTGACGTGGCATCTAGTATAAAAAAGGTTTTCTTGCTGCATTTTATTAACTTCTTTGTTTGCAAGTTCAACGCTCTTTTGGTTACTAATGTCAATGCATCATGGGCTAAATACCCATCCTCAGAGATGTTCTCCAATAGTGGTATGTCATCGGTGTCAGAATTTTCATCGTCAGTCACAATCTTCCTATTGTCTTGCACCACCATAACCTGCTTGTTTGGACATTAACTTGCTATGTATTCTCTGTCTTGACATTTAAAACATTTAATATCATCGTTTTTAGAGGTAAAAGTATCAATTTTACCTTGAGAAATGTGGCTGGTGTTCTTGGACTTGGGCTCAAACTTGTGCTTGAGTGTTGCGGATGTTTGCGATTTGTCTTCTTTCTTTGTGAAACTTGGTTTTCAAAAGAATGCATTTGAACTTTAGATTGGACGTGCTGTCCCTCCTCTTGAATTGGTGCTCAATTTTGATGGTCATGTGAACCTAATTCTCTCATTCCACATAATGTTACAATTCCACTGCATTTGAAATTTTTCGATTCAAATTACTCAAAACCCTAGCCATGGTATCTTTTCGGTTCTTTTTTATATTTGTTCGGATCATAGTTATTTTCATTTTTTTAGAATAATCTTCTACGCTTCGGTTGCCTTGTGTAAAACTTTGCAATTTTTGATCCAACTCTCTAGGATAATAGCTTGGAACAAATCATTTTTTCATCACAGTTTTCATCTCCTCTCATATTTCTATTGATTCCATCAAACAATAGCATAATTAAAAAATTTAATGGTTGCAAGTTTTACCTTCTTTATTTCAAAGTAGTTGTGGCAATCAAAAATTAGCTCCATCTTTTTTTCTCACTTAAGATATGCCTTGAGATCATTCTTGCCTTGAAATGAAGGCACCTTCATCTTAATACTGCCTAAATTATTATCCTCCTGATTTTAATTTTTTCTAACACGTTCAAACCTATTATTGTTGCCTGTCGAGTGTCTATCTTCCTTCTCAAAGCTGCCATTGTTGTATTTCTCAAAATCCTCTACTGTACACAGTTGTTGAACTCTTTCCTTCCGATTCTCCCGATTGGTATTTTTCACTCTATCCAACAGTTTACTAATTTGCTCTAATTTCATCTTCATCATCCGTCTCATCTCTTCCACTAAAACTTTCATGTATAGTTTTGGATTCATCCATGTTTGTGCTTCCTCATGATCGTGTTGAGACATGATTTCTGCAAAAGATAAGTTATTGAAAAAAAAACCTCACAATTCTCTGCCTTGCGTGTTTACACTCAAAAATATGAATTACTCTGCACTCGTGTTTTACTTAAAAATTTGTGGTTTTTATCCTTTTAATACTCTCACCACTCTTGCCTTTTTTTTGACTTAATATTTCACTTTCGGTTCTTTTCAAATTAACAAACAATAATTAAAAATTTCTTAAAATAATCATTCAGGACTCACTAAAGCAAAATAAAAGCTGAAAATAAGATTGTGTTACGGATTCTAAAAATTTTAATTTCGTATAAAGTATTTCAATTTTATACTCACTGATTTGAAAATTGAAAATCACAACGAAAATATCAGAATTTGATACTTAAAAATTAGGGTGTTGATGATAAAGTGAATTATGAAATTTTTGTTTTTTTTTTTCTTTCTTTCTTTTTTTTTTTTATATCAAAAAATGGGAAAAGAATAATAGATTGCGAAAAAAATAACAAAAGGGATAGACAAATCTGAGGTTAGAATAACCTTTGCTCTGATACCAAATGATACGAAACTTGCCAAGAATAATGGACCCGATTTGAATGGAATTTTAACTCGTTATTTATAAAAAAACAAGAACTTTGGTTACTGTAGATGCCATAAACGGTGATGGAAATTCGTTTGATAAGTTACTGATGAATGCCACAAAAATAGTTTTTGATAAGTTTGAAAAGTTTTTCAAAGAACCCAAAAGAAAAGAATTTTCAATTTTCTAATTAATGAATTTTGATTTTTTCTTGTTCAAAAATGTTTATTTATAGACTAAATTATTACAAAACAAGTTTTAAATTTTCTTAAGCCATCTTAATTAAAACTAAAAAAAAATATTTTCTACTTACTTAAAACAAAAAGGAAATAATCAGTTAATTAAATAATTTTACATATTCAAATTAAACAAGAAAAGTTGATTAATTAAATAGTTTTACAAATAAATTTAAATATTCCTAAATATTCTTATTTTACTTGCTAAAATAAAGTTTAAATTTGGTCTGATTTTTTTAGAATTTAAATCATACAGATTCATCTTTGCTAGATATGTGGATCAAGTTTAATAGGTTTTCACGAATTTACTTGAGTTCAAATTTCTTGAATTAGCCCATTAAGTGTATTTTTGAACTTCTTTACTTGTGCTCTTGTAACTGGACCAATCGGAATTTGAATTGGATTTTTTGAAGTTGTGCTATGATTTGTATCAGTTAAGTCTAGGGCTTTTAGCTCAAGTCTGAATGGGATGGAGAGTGTTTGGTATATCAAAGTTTCAATTCTTGTTTTATTTTTTTAAAATTAGCATCCCTTTATCCAGTGTTTCAGTGGAAATATGGTGATTAAGTTTCTGATCAATTTGTTATAGTCCAACATTAAGCTGGTGTTAAGTTGCATCGCTTGAAATGTAACGTTGCTGCAAAACAGCCAAGGTGTTAAATGGTGTTTACATACATGATAATTGCAGAGTTAGAGGATATGGAATTTGAATGTCTGTCTAGCATTTTCAGAATACACATGTTTATTTGGTTTAGTGCCATTTTTCTGTCACCTGATAGGTTTACGTGACTAAGATATCATGCAATTGGGAACAGCTACAAACATTAAGAGAATGTATTTCGAACTTATTATGGTGTGTGATTATTTATTTGTCTTTTGACTTTAACTTGAACTGTTATCTGAGTTGTGTGGTTATTCCTTGTATGTTTTGCATATATGATCAATCTTCTTACTTTCATCAACTGTGCAAAGTTGGCTCACTATTATTTTTAATCAGTGCAGATCTCCTTGCAATGTGTGTATGCTGTATATACAGCAGAGAGAACCTGATAGTTTTGACTTAAGTTTCTTGTTTAATTTTTTTTATCATGTAATGAACAGATTCATCTAACTGTGAATAAATGGCTATTGCTGCCATTATAAATTGCTTTATTTATTTAACAAATTGTAGATTGGCCATAACTAGGGAGAATTTCAAATGATCTTTCCTATGCATAATTTTTTCTACAAGTTACAATTTGATGTCGTTATTTCCTTGCTCACACTCTCTTAATTTCATTTCGTGTGCTCATGGAATGCAATCTAGCTTTTGATTTCCATCTTGCTTATTATATGTTCATTTTACAGCCCATCATCTTACTTGACCCCCTACCGAATTTTACATTTAATACTGTTCTGCTAGCTTCAATAATATTATAATTCTTGTCTTTTAGTGGGCTAGTATTTGTGGATAGAAGAAGAAAAAGTCACTTGATGACTAACCTAGTAATTAAGGCACATCTATTCTTTCTTGCCAAATGTGTTGGCAGGTAATCTTACGCTTTTGTGCGTATTTACAATGGCCTCTCATTCTGTCATCTGTCTTTCACTTTCATGATTCTAAAAGCTATATTTATAAGAAATTTATTGGCTTGTGAGATTTGCGAAGAAGAATAGACCAAATATAATGAGGTGATGGTTGGAGTAATTTTGAGGTGGACAACAAATATAGCCTTGGCCTCTTAATACGATTCACCTATGGTATAATATAACATGTTTGAACTCTGTACCATCCTTGTTTCCTCAGCTGGACCAATCGACAACATATGTATGTTTTTAAATTCTTTCCCTTAAAATCTTAGCTGTCTCGCCATTTATTTTACTTTTTGAATTTCATGACGGACCAATTGATAACACTATATTCATATTGCAACAGTTAAAGCGGAGGCAGGAGCAAAATGCCAAAGAGCTAGCCTTGGCCCAAGTGGAGGAGGAACAACGCTCCAAGGAAGGAGCCGAAGCTAGCAATAAAAGAAAGCTTGAGACTTTGCGTCTGAAGATAGATATAGACTTCCAGCGTCACAAGGATGATCTCCAAAGACTTGAGCAGGAGTTTTCTTGCTTAAAAGCCTCTGCGGAGTCTAATGAGCTGAATTTGAGTATTGTATCATCGGGAAAGTCAGAGAGGGCAAATCCCCAAGGAGACACAATTGGTAGGTTGCTTCGTGAATTATATGAAGTGGAGGATTCTTCTGAGAAAGAAACCAACTGTGATAGGGAATGCATTATTTGTATGCAAGATGAAGTCTCCATTGTTTTCTTGCCCTGTGCGCACCAAGTTTTGTGTGCTAGTTGCTGTGAGAATTACGGGAAGAAGGGGAATGCCACTTGCCCGTGCTGCAGGGTTGCAATTGAACAGAGGATCCATGTTTTTGGTGCCAGTTCATAGTCATAGTTTGGCATAAGAAAGTAGTCAGTGCTTCTAGTTTTCAAGATATGCTGATATTATTATGCAAATTAAATTTCACTGTGGCCATTTGGAGTGAGCTTTTTATATTCCTGCCTGCCTGCTTTGATGTGCTGAAGTGGTTTAGCATAGTGTGGATGTATGTAAATAGAGAAAATCAAAGCTTTCAATAAGTGAAATGCATTTTCGCTTTTGTTTTTCTATCAGCTTGAAAGCTGGAATGGAGCTAATTATCGATCACATTTTATTTCACAAATTTTTATTCAGAAGAAGGTTGTACTGAAGAAACAATTCCACTAGTAGTACTAGTTAATGGTTTTATGAAGGGTCTGCATACAGTACCAACTTTTGCAGGTAGCTTCTCCACAGATTTAAAGGGGTCCTAATAATGCTGGAATGCTGTGCTAAGGAGGCATGTTAAACTTGTGAGTAATTTTTTTCAAGAATGATTATAATTATTTGACGGTGGGAAAAACAAGCAATAGAATATCTCTGTAAATCTCTGACATACCAGGATATTTTTAACCAAGTATCTAGGGTACTTTATTAATCAAGGGGGAAAAAAAGGATGTCTAGATGGAATTGGAAGATAAAAATCGAATGTATGCTTCAAATTCAAACTCATTAAATTCCATGAAACTCCATGCTTAGCCGACTTAAACTTGTGAACAGTGGAGTGCTAGCTCTGAGTTGTTCAATGGATAAGAATCTTCTTATCTTAATGAGAGCGAAGATCTTGTATTCAAAATCCGGCGGAGATGAAATATCTGCGTTGGGTGGCAAGACAAGGCCGAAACAACAAATCATATGGAAAACGAAATATCTATTACCATTGCAATGGTGGAGCTGGACTTAAAAGCAAGCAAGCAAGCAAACAGACAAGGTGGCAAGCCAAGCTTTTCCCATGCAATGAGGTAAGTCAAAAGTTGGTGCGACAAATGGCAAAACCTAAACTCCACGTTCAGAAAGTTGAGAATGCACGAGAACAAATTACCCGCAAACAAGAAATAATAACCAAAGCTTCACATTTAATCACAGCTGTTTTAGACGTAACTGAACAGAACAGTCCCCTAAAACGAAATGAAAACACTTAGCTTACGTGAACGAAAAGAAATATGAAGTGTGAAACCTAAATAGTTAAATGAGTTGAATTAGGTTAACAGTATTAGAAACGACGCATAACACGTCATTTTGTCCAGTTATAGACGTCGGCTTCAGCTATTCTTTGCTGGCAAATAATAATAATAATAATTCTAATTATTAGCTGTATACCCGTGAGCGTTGCCTTCCCTTGCCTTGCTGCCTAGCCAACTTTCCTTTCGGGTGCCCACGTTTGAATTTGATAGATTTTGGTGAAGCGGCGGTGCACCGTTGACCCATCTAGCTCATTCATGTCTATAACCGCCAACAATGGTACGGCACAGTCCATTACAAAACAAAAGTAGGAAAACTAAATGCCTGCCTCATCTTGACTTGACCATAAAATCTGTTGTTGGTACTTTTATTTTAATGCCCTCATTAAGAATCCGTTTCGTAATTAAAATTTCAGCGGAATGGTGTTAAATCCGTTCACAAATCATTAAAAATGATGAAGGTTTTATTATTTTAGTCCTGTAATTAAATTAATGGAAAAATATTTGAGTAATATGTTCACGTGTTTCTTGTGGAAAAAAGTTGCTTCAACTATGAGAAATGCCAAGTGGAGGTGATTGATTGCTGGGGAAATCCACAAAATATGTACATATGTATATATTAACCATTTATCTCGATGAAATGTTGAATGTAATGTGTATTAATATTTTATTATCAAAAATAAAATTCAATAGTTGAAGCTTGAAAGCTGAACCCTAGCAAATAGAATAGAACGAGAAATATTTATTTATTTATTTTTCAAGGTATGTCCACTTCTACACATCCATGATTCTATTAAATGAGATTCCCACTTACTGGTACATTATAGAAGTCACCTGCCTCCAAATAAATGAATATATCATTGAAAATGAAATCAAGATTTTCTACTTGGTGTTGACTCTAAGCCCTTGTGAAAGCTATCCACCAATCTTCAATTTTTTTCTTTCTCTTTATTATTTTGTGCGCTTTATAATGCAATGCATGTGAATACAGGAACGGCACATCATGATCTCTCTCTTCTTCTTTGGGTATAAAAAGTAAGCGTATTGGCTCGTAGAGAAATCCGGGGTTCTCTTAGATCAAGAAGTACACCCTGCCCGCCACCCAAATTTTGTTATATTTCTTCATTTTTTAATCCTGTTTCTGTTTCCCTAGCATGCTGCATGCTTTTCCACTATTGAAAATATATAGAAAAACCAAATTGCCTTGCCACTTTAATCTTTGGCCTGCCATCAATTAATCCTTGTACAATCTTTCTTTCTTCTTTCTAGTGATTTACATATATACATATATAATGTCTACTAAAGTTCGTGTGGGTATCGAAATGGCTACGGCTGCTGGAGATGCTAATGGTGTCGATGCTTCTAGCAAAAACAACAGGGAGGGGAAGTTGGAGAAACACATTCATGTTTTTGCTGAAAAAGTGAGAATATGTCCAGGTTTGCTATGGCACACAATTTGGAAAGTGGGTCGAGATGATCCTCGACGAGCGATTCATGCTCTGAAAGTTGGTTTAGCATTGACACTGGTTTCATTGCTTTATCTGATGGAGCCACTGTTCAAAGGGATTGGAGAAAATGCTATTTGGGCTGTCATGACTGTTGTTGTCGTCCTTGAGTTTACTGCTGGTAATTTGTATTTTTCTTGTGCAAATATTAATTGATTTTCAATAACTAATACAAATGTCTGTCTCTCTCTCTCTCTATATATATATATATATATATGTATAAAAGCTTATATAATTTCCTGACAAATATATGTTACAGGGGCAACTTTATGCAAAGGACTGAATAGAGGGTTGGGGACACTGTTAGCAGGATCATTGGCATTTTTCATGGAGTACATAGCAAATGAATGCGGTCAGGTTTTTCGAGCTGTTTTCATTGGAGCTGCAGTTTTTTTAGTTGGTAATTAAAAGCTCACTGTACAAAATTACTGATTATAAGATATATAATCAATTAACTAGTGATCTTTGTGAGATGTAATTAATTAACTTTGTGATAATTAATGGTTTTTGGTTTTTCCTGAATCTGACAGGAGCTGCGGCAACATACATAAGGTTCATTCCTTATATAAAGAAGAATTATGATTATGGTGTTGTGATATTTCTGTTGACGTATAATTTGATTACTGTCTCAAGCTACCGAGTTGAAAATGTACTGAAGATTGCACATGAGCGTTTTTACACCATTGCTATCGGCTGTGGCATCTGCCTTTTCATGAGTCTTTTTATATTTCCAACTTGGTCCGGCGAAGACCTCCATAACTCCACCGTCACCAAGCTTGAAGGCCTTGCTAAATCTATTGAAGGTAATTAATTAACACGTAATTATATATGCATAGATAATTATCAAAATCATAAATTAAACTTAATTAATTATATATGCAGCTTGTGTGAATGAATATTTCAATGATGCGGCCGAGTTAGAAGTGAAACTTGATAAAGCTTCAGATGAAGATCCAATCTACAAAGGATACAAGGCTGTTTTGGATTCCAAATCAACTGATGAAACTCTTGTAAGTTGTTTCGAAACTAATACATTTTTTTGATTAATCGAGAAATTAATTATTTGGTAAACTAACTAATGGGAAGCAAAATTATTAATTTGATTTGAGCACAGGCGTTATATGCAAGCTGGGAACCAAGGCACTCGAGACATTGTTACAGATTTCCATGGCAGCAATATGTGAAATTGGGAGCTGTTCTTCGACAATTTGGATACACTGTTGTTGCTCTTCATGGATGTTTGCGCACAGAAATTCAGGTATAGGATTTTATTTAATTTTGCCAATAACTTTAATACCGATAAACTAATCCATTATTTTTATAGGACAAATGATTCAGGAAACAAGTAGTTTAGTAGTTTCTGAAATTATTGGGACCACGTTAGAAAAAACAGCTACGTCTAATTCTAAATTTAAACTTATTTTAAGTATATTTGTAAGCATAATTAAAAGTAAGTTTCCTCGTGCTTCGATACAATTAATTTGTCTGTCAGATTGGGAAAAAAAAAAAAAAGAAATAAAAGTCTCTTTCAATCTGTATTACAATTTATTGTGCGTGATGCTTGATTCTCCACGTATTAATTAATTATAGTGATGTTCATTTTACATACTGTTTTTCCAACCTCCTCTTGTTGGTAATATCCAGATATAGCAACACAATGTTCGATTCTGCATCGAGATATATAAAATAATTCTAAAATTCAGATGCTCATATTCTATAGATACCAATTTATTTATAATAAATGCACAAATTTTCTTCTCCATAGACCCCAAGATCGGTTCGAGCCCTCTTCAAAGATCCATGCATTCGCCTTGCCAATGAAGTATCAAAAGCACTAATGGAGCTTGCCAACAGCATTAAAAACCGCCGCCATTGCTCGCCGGAGATACTCTCCGATCACCTTCACGAAGCCCTACAAGACCTTAACACTGCCATAAAATCTCAACCAAGGCTTTTCCTCGGCTCCAACAGTAACCAAGCCACCAATTTGCTTGCCCTAGCAGCAGCACATGCAAGCCAGCAGCATCAGAAAGACCATGGAGTCTCGTTATCCAGTGTAAAAACAGACTCTTGTGCGTTGCTGGAATGGAAAACCAAAAGGGCTTCTGAGAAAGAAAACGAACGCAAGGTCTTGAGGCCGCAGCTGAGTAAGATTGCAATCACAAGTCTCGAATTCTCAGAAGCACTTCCCTTTGCTGCTTTTGCTTCTCTGCTGGTGGAAATAGTGGCAAGGCTTGATAATGTTATTGAAGAAGTTGAAGAATTAGGGAGGATTGCATGCTTCAAAGAGTTCAATCCTGGGGATGATCAGATCACTGTGTCTGGTGAGAGAACACCAGTAGATGTTACCCAGAATCATTTGCCTTCTCACCCGGCAGATTAAGAGGATCTGGCTTCTTCTTTTAACTTAAAATTAATTAATTTTAGAATACATTAATCTTAAATTCATGTGGCTGGTGCATTTGGGGGAATCAGTAATGATATGCTCAGACATGTAAACAGTTATGTTTAATTATATTAGATACCTTTATTTTTACTTTGATCATTAAGATCATTTGAGTTGTAAGATTATTTGATTTTAAGTATGTATCCGAATTCAATCTCATAGCTATGTATTTTAAATGTCGATTAAAATTTTCAAGACATGATCTTGCAAATTCAAATTTATAAAAATAAAATAAAATCGTCAAATTCATGATATTAGAAGGATATGATGGCATATTATCAACTTCTGATATTATTATTATTATTATTTACAAACATCAAATTCATTTTAAATTTTTTGCAAGTTCATATTAATTGAACCCCATACCGTTAGTATTGTCAAAAAACTCCTAAAAAGATCTAAAGAGGTCCTGAAATCTACCACTAATTTTTTTTTTTCATTTTCTTAAACAATAATCTATTTTATCTATTTTTACTCCTAAAAAGTTCCTTGAATCTTATTGAAATAACTAAATTGTTCTTATGTTACTAAATTTTGGTATTCGCCATGTAAGACTACATAAGAACTTGCTGAAGCTATTTAAAAAAAAAAATTATATAAATTCACAACAAAAATAGGAGATGAGGACCTATTTGATAAATATAGACAAGTTATATCTTTACTTAAGATTAGAGATGGCAATTTCACTCATAATTTGATAATACCCAACCTTAATGGCAAGAGTATAGTATGCCTTTTAGTAGATGTATGCCTTTACTAGATTTGGGATGGATTTAAAAAAAAATAAAAATAAAAACCTGTAGTGGATTTGATATAGGAATGGATGCGGATAAATATCCACGGGATATATACTAGCATATATTTTATTTTTATATAATATTATTTTATTTTTAAATATATATTTTTTACTCAATAGTTACTTTATTTAACCTTCAACTTCAATTAAAATTTTTGAAATTCTTAATTAAAGTATAACTCTAACTAAATATATGGCCAATTCAAGAAAAAGTGATAAATAAGAAAAATTAAGACGTATCGCTTTGATTTACCACATATATTTGATTTTTCTTAATTTAACTAAATAATAGAGAAATATTTTCAAGTGGTAACTTTTTTTGTTAAGTTGTCAACTCTTTTTGTTTTCGAATTTCAACACATTCTCCACGCAATTTTTATATTATTTAATGATGTTGTGGACTAAAAAAATATGTAAGTTAAATCATTCAAGACAATGTAACATAATTAGGGGTATAATTTAAAAAAATAATAATAAAATTTAATTAAAAGTTAATTAATTTATCTAAAATAATATTAATTTTATAAAATATTTAAATTTAGATTATGAAATTATGTTTTGTTCAAAGAACCAAAATATAGTATTATCTTAAGTTATAACAAAAAAAATATTATTTAAAAATTTAAATCTTAATTTTAACATTAAGTCAAGTTATTAGAACAAGTATTTTTTATAATTTTTTTTAAGAACAGTTAATGAGTATCTTTTTAAAATAATTTTTAGATACTTTGTAACTTTTATGTTTGAATTTGTAAAATAGTTAAATCTTTTTTTTTTATGAAATTGTTATGATCAATTTTATTTTATATTAATGGATTTGATAATTGATCTAAGTGAGATATTTTATTTTAAATTAATATTAAAAATTTATTAATTTAATTAGATATATTATAAGTTTAAATTTAATGCTTTAATAATATAAATATAATTAAAAATTTACGAATATTTGTACAAATTTAATAAAAGTAAAATGAATAATTTAAAGACCTAACCAAGTTGGAACCAATGACCACTTATACTGTAGTCAAATGCTTTACCATTAAGCAATGTATCCTAAGTAAAAATTAAGTTTCCCGCTATTATTAGATCATTTCTCAATTGTAGTTTTGCTTATTTTGTTAAAAGTAAAATTCCATTTGAGATTAACACAACATATAGGGCAATGAAACCCTACATTATAGCAGGGGCCCCGTAACAAATCATCTTATTAAGACTTCAATTGGACGGATATAAATTAGAAAAAGGATAAGGCAATTGTCTTTCTAAAGAATTTTGGAGGATGTCAACGTTTGAGCTTGGATTAGAGCCATTTTTTTTAATGGCTTTTTGCATCTCAAACTCTGTAATTCATGGTTGGAAAAACCAATGTCGTTTTTTTGGTTTGAACATGTGCAAGAAAAATGCCGATGAGAAGCCACTTAAGTGCCATGAAGTTGATCATCCTCTTCTCTCTCGTGGATAAAACATTCTTGTGAGATAGTACACCTTCTTCTTGTTTGCACGCATGTTTTCATTAGAAAAATTAAAGTATTTTCTATACACATCTTGTAAGTTTTAATACATTGTATGGTCAAGCAGGGAATTAAAATGCGCTATTGACGGATTTAGTGGAACTGATTTTCACAACTTCTATGATTCCAAAGGACCATGTGTGATGATTGATTCATAAACAAGTCCTGCAAGTTTGGTGCATTCAGTCCTGAGGGCTATAGAGGCACAGATGATTACTATGACACATTTGATGAATTCTATCTTACTGGACAGACAATGAGAAATTTGATGATCCTATCATTCTACAAAAGGTGCTGCACTCTGAGATTATGCAAGAGGCGGTTGCTCTGGTAATGGGCGGCGGGTTAGCCAGACTAGATACCAGTTCTGGTGTTGGTGAATTGAGGCAAGCTAAGTCTAGATTGGGATTGTCATGGGCTAAGCCAAACTACAGGAAGGAGTCTCCTTGACTGATGATTCCAGGGCTACTCTTGAAGAAGTGCTTGTCTTTTCTAGTCCTCAAATTGCTAGCTTATACTAAGGTGTCTATGTACAACTTAAGTTCTAAGATAAATTGCATTTTTTAATGAATATATTTATTTTCTCTACAATAAAAAGTTTTACAATGTGAAAATTTTAGTATACACAAAATAACTCTAGGTGTTTTATTAATAGGATTAGAATTTTTTTTCTAATCTTTTCTATAATTGACTTTATATAATACTATTAATAATAAATAATTAATATTTTATCTTGAACTTTTTAATTTGTATTATAAAATATAAAATTAATTTTTAAATTTTATTAAAATATTAACTGAACTGTTTATTATTCATTATATCAAAAATTAAGAATAAAAAGACCAAGAAGAGATCCTAATACAAGGAAAAATAAAAACTTTACAATTTCTGCTATTTTTATAATAAGAAAAATTTTCAAAATAATCTTATTTTAGAAAATGTTTATACAAATAACTAACTTCAATTCAATCTCATCAAGTTCTCCGGCTATACTATTTTTAACTATTTTATCCCTACATAATAATTTACACTTAAAATACAAAATGACAAAATATGTAAACACTATTTATAAATAGTAGACAGGCGTATAATATTACACCATGAGCAGTATTTTTAAAATATCTTTATTTTTTTAAGAACTTTCAATTAAAAACTTTAAATTAAGTTCTAACCAATTTTAAATAAATTGTTTCAATTTTTATTTTTTTAAAACAATTAATCATGCTTAATTAAGAGATTAAAATTTATTTTTATCTATACATTTTAAAATTTATCATTTTAGATATAAATTTTTAATATTTAATATTTTTATGTTCATTAAAGTTATAATTGATTTTAAATAAAATTATTTTAATTTTTTAATATAATTCATCATATTTAATTAAGAAATTAAAAATTAATTCTTTTAATTTATGAATTTTAAAATTTATTATATTTAATATATTTTTTAATATTTTATACTGTTAATTTAAAAAAATTATAGCATGCAAATGGTAAGTGACACCCAAGTATTTTTGTCACTTACCCAATTAATTTTAAATAAAAGTATTTTAATTTTTTATTTTTTTATACAATTAATTATACTTAATTAAAAAATTAAAAATTAATTTTTAAATTTATAAATTTTAAAATTTATCTTTAAAATAATAAGTTTTTAATATTTATATTTTTTGATTTACAAAAAATTACTGTAGCATGCCAGTATCTTTTGGAAGTTGCTTATTGTAGAGAACACGTGTCATTTTGATTTGCACACTGTAGCATGCAAGTGGCCTTTTTAAAATGCACACTGTACTGCAGCGCACAAGCTACAAAATTGGTGGGTAAATTAGTTTAAAAAGAGTTAAACCAGTTATTTTAACAAAAATAATTTAAAATTAATTATTTACATAAATAATTTTTAAAATAAAGTTATTTTGATAATTTTCCTATTGTAATATCACTGTACTTTTGTTATTTTTAGTTTTGATGTGTAAATTATTCTAGACTCAAAGTATAATATAAAAAGGTTGAATTATTTTTAATTTTATATGTGATCGTGAAATCAATAAAATAAAATTGTAATTAAAATATTATTAATATAATACATGATAATGGGTTTAATAACATATAGAAATACTATTATTATATATATATATATATATTAAAATACGTTAATCGGAGGGTATATAAGTTTTAACAGAAGTATTTTCATAAAAAATACTTGTAAATATTTTTACATGAAGTTCCAAAAAAAATAAAACACTTGCATGCATGTTTCAATATCGGTAATAGTTTAATGCGTTTTCACGCTTGAAGTTGTGATGCACGCGGCACGTAACCTTCAATAATGCACTTCTTGAAGCCAATTCAAACAAGTGGAGCGCATTGTTTGAAAGCGATTTTTCCAAAGAACCAAAACATTTTATAAATTTGGTGGGGAAGAGCTTTAAGAATAGGATTTTGTTGGGTGAAGTAATGGGTTTGGGAGTGGGAGCAACAAGTGACTTTACGAGAATTCGTATCAATTCGTGTTGCATTAAAAAAGTGCTCATGGATAATTGGCCTTTCAGGAAAGCATCTTAAAAGTCACATTAGTGTACTCTCTTTTTATCAAGATTCTTACCAAAGTTAAGAATGGGCGGGGAACAATTTGAGATTTTCGGCAAATGCAAATCCACATTGATCATATTTTTCAATACATAGTGATCTCTTTTTAGTTGCCTCTTCACGTTGCCCGCTAGTTTATTGCAAAAGCAACAATCAATCCCTTTCTTGGCTCATTGGTAGCAATAGGTACTTGTCATAGAATTAATTATTGCGATGAGTTTGGTAGCACTTGCAAGAAAAAGGTAACAGAGAGAATGGAAAGAAAAGGAAAGTGGTGTTTTATGCCTTTGTAAGTGCTTTTGAATATAATACAACTTGATGCTAAGCAAGTTTTATATGCTTTTTGAGAAATTGCTTCAATTATGTAACTGGTGATAGAAATTTGCGTGAAAAATGATCGTAAATGTCTTGCACTTGATGTGAAAGTCAGAAACTTCTAACAAATATCTAACCGATGCTGCCTAAAGAACTTGCCTTGAATTATGCAAAAAGGACTCCTATGCATTTGCATCTTTTAGTTAAGAATTACGTGTGCTGCTTCTTAGAGAGATTCAACTTTTAGTGTCAATTGATTTTGTGAATTTTTATAATGCAAATGCTTGTATCGCAAATAAATAAATAAATATAATGATGAATAAAGGTCATTTTCATGGAAAATTGTTATTATATATGTTAAATAGAGAATTGTTATTAAATATATCAAGCATCAACTGAATTTTATTCAAACAAATGATCATAAGAGTAAAAGAAAATATAAAAGAAAATAAAACTGATACATAATAAAATTATGTTAAGCTTGAAGAAAAACAGAGAAGAAACATGAAGAAAAAGATATCTTGTTTTCATACTACTAACTAAATAATATATAACTGTCTACATATACACAATTGATTATAGCTGACAAACTAACTAACCACATGTAACTAACTAAAATGATTATTGCTTACAAACTAACTAACCATACTTAACTAATTAACTAACTATTTCTCCTTTAATACTCCTCCTTAAGATGGATAGTGAATATTCTTCACAGAGATTTGTATAAAAAAGGTAACAAAACTCATGAAAGTAGCAGTTTAGTGAACATATCAGCAAGCTAATGCTGGGATCGAACTAATAAGAGTTTAACAGAGCCATCAGCAACTTTATCCCAAATAAAATAGTAGTCAATTTTAATATGTTTTGTCTTCTCATGGAAAGTGGGGTTAGATGCAATATGAATGGCAGCTTGATTATCACAAAATAAGAGAGTAAGGGATGATAGCTAAATCTGAAAATCATAAAGTAACTGGCGTAACCATACAAGTTCATTGACAATGGAAGCTAATACTTGATATTCAACTTTAATGGAAGATTGAGAAATGGTAGATTATTTCTTTCTTTCCAAAAAACAAAAGAAGAATTAAGAAAAATATAGAAACCAATAACTAATTTTCTGGAGTCTTAACAAGTTCCCCAATCAACATCAAAAAAGGCTTGAAGCTAAATAAAAGAGTCTAATATCGATGAAAAATACAAGTCTTAGCCCCGGGTGAATTTTAAGTATCGTAACAAATGTTGAGTAACTTATAAATGAGGCGATCTAGGCTTAGCTAAGAATTGACTAAGCTTGTACACAACAAATATTATATTAGGCCAAAATAATGTGAGGTAAAATAATTTTTCAATAAAGTTGCAATAAGAACATACATCAGAAAGGAATTCGCCTTCAGAAGTAAGTAGCTTTAACGTGGGATCCATAAGATAGAAGTAGGCTTGCATCCTAAGTAACCAGCATTTTTAAACAACACCTTTAGTTGAAGTAGAAAGCTTAAGGCCTAAGAAATAGTTCAATGAACCCAAATCCTTCAACTTAAACTAAGAATGAAGAAAGAATTTTATAACTTGAATAACTTGAAGACTGAAACTAGTGAGAATTATATCATCAACATAGACTAATAAGACCACATAACTAAAACCTTAACCTTTAATAACCAAGGAATAATATGACTTTGATTGCTGAAAATCAAGCCAAATTGGAAGATAAGAAAACTTAGAATACCATTACTGAAAAGCCTGCTTAAGACCATAAATGGATTTGTGAAGTTTTCATACAAGTTTCTGGCCATTTTACATTTGATCCCTTTATTTAAATACCCAAGGGGCAACTCTAGGTAGACTTCTTTAAAAATATCTCAATTGAAGAAGGCATTATTAACATCCAATTAAACCGAATGCCATTTATAAATAACAACAATTGTTAGGAGAATTTTGACAATAATAAGTTTAATGATGGGATAGAATGTTTCAAAATAATCAAGATCTTCTTGCAGTGTGTAACCTTTGGCAACCAATCTAGTTTTATGCCTTTTAATAGAACCATTAGACTTATATTTAATTTTATAAATCTATTTGTACCAATAAAATATTTACTAGATGGTAGAGGAACAACAGACAAGATGTTATTAAGTTTTATAATAATAAGTTCATCATGCATAGTAGTAAGCCATTAAAAAAATTTAACAGCTTCATTGTAAAACTGAGTTCAAAGTGAGAAAAAACATTCAAAACAAAAAATTTATGGTTAGGAAACAATTAATCATAAGACAAAACATGTTGTAAGGGATAGGTATGAAGAGAAGATGATGAATTGGTATGAGATAAGAGATTGCAATGAAACTCTCTAAGATGGAAAGAAGGTTTGGTGATTTGAGAAGATCTTTAAAGAGTTGGAATAATAGTATTTGGTGTAACTATATTAGTAGTAAGAATATTAGTATTGCTATGAATTGGTTCAGATCTATATAAGGAATCTGAGGCAATAGAAGAATTTTGCACATTAGAAGACTTTGATGTTATAGCAAGAACTATGTTTGAAGATGTAACAAGAAGAACCAATACAGAGAAAGAATAAATCAACCTATCTGAGGGGCATATAATGGTATGGAAATATTTCTTCATGAAATATCACATCACAAAAAATAAAGATTTGTTTGGAAATCACATCATACAACTTGTAACCTTCCATACCAAGAAGACATCCAAAAAATATACATAATGTAGAACGAGACTAAAACTTGGTACGACTACTTTAAAGAGTAGATGCAAATACAAAGCAACTAAACACTTCAAAAGAAGAATAATACACACTTGTACCATGTAAAATCTCAAAAAAGGTCTTATGTTAAAACAATGGAGATGAAGTTTGATTAATAATAAAGGTGGCAGTAAGGATACATTCACTTCAAAATTAAATAGGAACTCGAGATTGAAAATAAAAGACTTGAGCAGCATTCAACAAATGTTGATGTTTCCTTTCAACTACAGAATTTTGTTGTGACCATTCAAAACATGTGAATTGATGTAGTACCCTTATATTAGCAAAAAAAATTAGTAAATCATAATTCAAGAGCATTATTAGACTTGAAAATCTTGATCTTGGCATCAAATTGAATAGAAACTACATTGAAAAACTTAAGAATAATAGTAATGACATCATATTTATGCTTTAGTAGATAAACCCAAGTGAACCGAAAACAATTATCAACTACTGATAGAAAATATCTATGACTAGCATGAGAAGCAATATGATATGGACACTATGTATCATAATGAATAAGATTAAAAGGAGCTTTAGAGAGTTTATTATGAGAAATAAAAGATAGTCTTTTCTATTTAACCAATGGGCAGACATAATAAGAATAAGCTTTATTATTCATGGTAGAAGTGTCACAAGATAATTTATTTTTCAAATCATCTAAACACTTAAAAGATAAATGTCCAAGTCGATTATGCCAAATATGAGCTGAAACCAAATTGTTAAAAGCAGTGGAAACTGAAAGTAAAGCATCAAAATCAAGAGCATGCAAGTATGCAATCTTCTTACCCTGCCAATTATCTTCTTGTTGACGATGTCTTGAATTTCAAAGGAATCAGGAAGAAAACTAATAGTGAGTTGAGAACTAAAAGTCAAAGCACTATTAGAAAGAAAATTAAAATTGGACATCTCAGAGAATAAATAAATTGTTGAGTTTGATAACACCACAAAAATTGACAGAAATTTTAGTTTGATTTAACAGTGTGATTGAAGAATGCAATATAGGTCTTATAGCAATAAAAGCATACACAGATGAATATATATGTCAAGTAGTTCCTAATTCAACCACTCAAAATTTAGATGATACTAACATATGAGTCACAGATAAAGAAAAACAAATACTTGTGGTAAAAGAATCAAGTATAGAATAATTGTTATCAATCTTTGTTGTGAAATTCAAATGATTGGATAATATTTGCATGAGTTGTTCATATTGAACTGGGTTAAGGTTTTGAACAAAACTTCCAAGGCTAGAATTAAATAGAAATTGAACAGTTAAGGAGACTTGATAAACAACATTTGTATTGTTAACTAAAGGGTTATCTCTCTATTTTGGCTTATGGCCAAGAGGATGGCCATGCAATTTATAACATTTATCAACAATTTGAACATGAAAATTGCAATGAGTGCAAAAAGGCCTTTCTTTCTTTTTTGCTTTCAGTTGCATTTTTAGAACTAAGATGGCTACCAGAACTAGAACCTCCAAACTTGTAAGGTTTAGTAGCTCTTGTACCAAATGTCATGGAAGAATTATTATTAGCAGGAATATTTTGAACACAATTCTGCTTTGTTGTTCTTCTTAAGAATAAGTGCAAACACCTTATTTATCAGTGGTAAAGGATCTTTGAGTAATCATTGCCTCCTGATTTGAGAGAATAAATCATTAATCCCATAAGAAAAGAAAGTTCCTCAACACCTCCACATGAACATTTTCACATTACATAGAGGTTTGTAATTATTCAATTCTTTTCAAATTGTTTTCAGCTTAGTAAAATAGATGCTAACCGATTGTTGATCCTGAGTTAAATTCATGAGTTCACGTTTTAGCTAAAAGATTTTAGGACCCTTTTTTTGTTGACATTGCTCCTTTAAATCAATCCAAATCTCATATGTAGAATTAACAAAAATTATACTAGCAAATATGTCTTCAAAAACTGAATTCAGAAGCAACAAAATTACGATATCATTGTTCTTGATCCACAAATTCAAGAGCTCAGACTTTGTATCTTCAAGTTTACTAGAGATACATCAACAAATCCATGCTTCTTATTCACTGATAATGCAATCAATATAGCTCTACTTTAATAAGCATATTTGTCTCTTGTGAGAGGTTGAGAAACTAAAAGTAGACTTGGATTATCCAAATGATGTAGAAAATAAAGGCTAAAAGGATCATCAATAGCAGATCTCATTGAGTACGATCTTGAGCTAGTCATATTCACAGATGGTGGAGAATCCATTCTAATTAGAACAAATTATAAGATATCTCAAACCAGAAAAATAAGAAAAAATCAAGAAACACAGCAAGATTAGTGCTTTGATATATCATGTTAAGGATGAAGAAAAATAGAGAAGAAACATGAAGAACATATTTTGTTTTCATACCACTAACTAAATAATATACAACTATCTATATATACAAAATTGATTATAGCTAACAAACTAACTAATCACATGTAACTAACTAAAATGATTACTACTAACAAACTAACTACACTTAACTAACTAACTAACTAACTATTACTCCTCTAATATATTAAAATGTCAATATGAGAAAGCTTCAAATTACAATTTCCCCCAATACTATATTTGAATCTTTCTTTCTCCTTTATGATTAGATAACCTAAATGAATTATTAACCCATAATTCTAGTTTATTTACATGCCTCTTCAAATGGTCATATAAAAATATTTCCTTTGATTAATTCACTATATTCTCATGAGAGTTAGGTTAAAATAAAAGTCATTAAGAATAGTTACATAGGCCAGGAAAGCATATTCCTATCTTAAATGAAAATCATTTCATTAAAAATCAATGAATTAGATCACATGTCATTCTATCCCAGGCTAAACACAAAATTCCCTTTTCCAAGTTTATTAGGGTTTACCAATTCAATCTCTTGGTGATCAAGCAATAAGAGGCATCAAACACATAATAGAATGAACAATTCACTCAAAATTAATCACGAATCAAAGAGAAAGAAAAATCAATTCAAGTCCCATGTTAGGTTCAATTGCAATCCTAGAAAGAAAACTTAGTTCACATATAAATTACTTAAACAAACTCTTCATGAAGTTCAATATCAATAAACAATCACAGAAATTGAAAATATTAACAATAAAAGAAAAATTGATGAAGTAATTATTTAATCTCTAAATTCTTCGTATTAGTCTCTTGATTTGATGTTGTTTTACCGTTCTCATTTCTAGCTCTTCTTTCTTTCCTTTTCTGTCTCCCAAAAGTTTCTAATAAATCCTAGTAGACTATCTTTTATAACCCAGTTAAAAAGGATAATTCTTTCTTTTTTATTGTTTTTCATTGCTTTTAAAAATCGCAATATAGCGCCATGACCTTGGCATTCCGCTGCCATGACCCTGGCTTCTTGTGATCGCAGTGCTAGTGTTCTGTCCAACATCTTTTCCATGCGCTCCGACACCGTATGTCGACCATTATTACTTCTGCTAAATTTTATGAATTCGCATGAGCTCTTTGGTGCTTCTAATCTATAAAATCCAAATAGAACAAGTAAAAACATAATAAAAGATCATAAAAGATTACAATTATTATACTCAAGGTCTTGAATTATTAATATAAAATTAACTTATCAATTGAAGGTAGTGGCGAAGCTATAATATAACTTGAAGTTGAATGGGTCTCCTATACTCACCAAAATTTTAAGTAGACAAATATGTATTTAGGATTTTGTCTTGAAAAATAAATAAAAAAAAATTTAGAGTATACCTAAAAGTAACTTTTCAAATAGGTATGTAATATTTACGAGCATATAATCTTTCAATCTCGAAATTATTAGTGCATTTCAAGTATTTGAAGCAATTTAACAAACTAAGAAACAATGACAATTTCGGCTCCCGAAAGTTGATTCATATGCTATAAAGCTAAGCTAGATAAGCTATTTCATGACTAGTCAAATTTTATATCACTAGTGAAGACAAACTTGAGAGTAATGTATATAAACTTTATTATTATTATTATTATTATTATTATTAAGCTATACATTTTCAAAGAACTCCTCATGAGCGAAGCTCAAAAGTGGAAGATTGTAAAAAAAGATTTTAACATTTCTAGCAAAAGCGAGGCCGAGAATGTATACTAGTCTTAGGTTCCCTTAAATATTTGGTGGTGAATTGCGAGTGCATAGAAGACTTGGATTCTCTTAGGCTTTGGGTTCTCTTACCAAGTGCACGCATGTTTCGAACCCAAAGTGGAACGTTTACTTGGTTAGTCCAAAGGAAATGTGTGAAGCAATATCTATGTGCAATGAAATCTGACAAATTGCTTTGATTCTGCACATATGTTCAAAACGCTATTTACTGAATCTTTTCAGAACCATATTCAGTACCAAGTACTAATGAATTGCAGGGATGAGAAGCTTTTATAAAAGCATTCAATTTTTTTTTCTTTGGTCAATAAAAAAGAAAAGAAAAGAAAAGTCAAGCGAATCATCCATAAATTTTGTACCATAAACACTAGGCAAAAGATAGTTTTCAAACGGTAAAAATATATATCAGAAGATAACTTATGTGCCAAAAAGCTTATTTGAGATGACCCGCGTAGATACTACAAACTGCATGTGATGAACAAAATTCCAGGTGAAATCGGTAAAAGTGACCACCTGGAAAACCTTTTACTGAACATGAAAATAGACCAAAACTTGACCATAAATCCAACTCCAGTTATGAATCATAACCAGTTCAGAATCTTAACAGGAAAAACAAACTTACTTAAGATACAGCAAAAAGTTTTACTTGGCTATTTTCTGCTCCAAGATCAAACAATTAAAAGGCGTTGTCTTGGAGACTCAATGGAAATGGAAGGTAAACTAGTTAAATTATACCACAATCACCATATTGTCTTGCTGCAACCAGAGACCATTATACTACCTAAAAATCCAATCTCCACTTGCTGGTCTGCAAATTGGAGCTTCATCCCATTTTTCTGAGCTCTTCGCTGGCAAAATAGAAGAGCTGCAATGATCTTTACTTCTGCTTTCAGAAGAGACTTGGATAATCTAGTGAACTATTTTTGTCATAATCAGCGTAGGACATATCTTCATTCCCATAGAAACTTGTGTAGTTTCCGTGTACCAAGTATGGTGACATGCAGCCAATTCGACTGAGATCTTCAGCAACTTCAATATCTCCATTAATATTTGAGTATGATGAACTAGGCGAGAATTCTCTGTGATCAAATTGCTGCCATGGTGTCACTGAGCTTGGAAACTCATACTGTGGAAAGTACTCAGACACAGTTTCATGGACCTGTGGATAGTCCTGCAACAATCCAATTAGGAAATCAATAAAAAATCATAAAAATATGTAATTCAGTCCTTGGAAATTCAATATTTTATAATCTTGAATGTTTTACCTTCGAAGAATCAAGAATTAGGTCAGGTGACACCCAGATATTTGCAGTATTGGTCTCCATTGGAGCAGGCTCAGATTCAGGTATTGCCGAGACTTCATAAGGATAAGGAGAAGTGATAGGGCTTGAATAGCGACTCTCATTGTAAAGGCAACTTGTTTGTGAAGAAATGTCACTGGAAATGCTCAAGGGCTCATTAGAAACTTTTGCTGAGCTAAAATCCCTAATGCTCGAACTGCTTCCGACCCTCTTTGCTGCCTTCTGTGCCGGCTCATTCTTTTTAACAACACGGCACAAAGCAAACGCTCCCTGTATAGAATATGAACAACCAAGCACAAGTTCAGTTTCTAACGCAACAGGATCATATACCTTCTCCATAGCAAACTTTGTATGCACCATGAACTTATTGAATTTACCTTAAAATTTGGTGATCCGTAACAAGCATCGTCACACAGTCGATACTCGTGCATTACCCAATCTGTTCGATCCCCTAAAGGTGCGCGTCCGCGATAGAAAACAAGGGTCTTACGATAACCAGTTGCAGTAGTAGATTGACAAACAACTTTTCTATCTTTTCCAGTGGCTTTCCAGTAGCCAGCTTTGGTGGCTCTATTTGTTCTTGAGCCATTCGGGTACTTTCGATCCCTAGGACAGAAGAAGAACCATTCCATATCTCGTTTTGGAAGAAATGATTTCTCTGAAAATTAAAGGTTGCAGATGAGATTTTTTGAATACTCAAAGCAATGAGATGAAGGTAAAAAAAAAACCAGCAATTAATAATAAATGACCTTATAGAAAGTGGAAATGTGGTTGTGCTGCTTTCGTTTCTGATGTTTGTTCATAGAATTACAATAATTAAAAAAAAAAAAAAACTGATAAAATTGTCTTTGGGAACAAAAAAGTTAAAGATCCCGTGTGACAATAAAAAAAAAAATTCTTGTAACAGGGGAGTACATAGAAAAGAACAAAAATATGGAATCAAATATACAAAACAAAAAAAAAAAGTGCTTTCCAATACAAAAAACAATTCCTTGTTCATATTAGCATTGAACTTTTCACTGACTTGGCTTGGGGCATCACTAAAACTTCAACTAGTTCACTTTTGGAATCAAAACAAAACACGAAATTCGACAGAATTCTCAGTTATGTATGCTTAAAAAGATTTGACATGAAAGTACCTGGTAATTCCCAAGGATCGAATTTGTACAAGTCGATAACAGGAATCACTTCCAGCTCGATTTCATGTCCTTCCACTTTTCTTTTCAGATAATATCCCAACAATTCTTCATCAGTTGGATGGAACCGAAAACCCGGCGGCAATGATGTCCCACCCATTTGTTTTTGCTTTACCTCCTTTTCTATAAATCTATATAGAAAGAAAAACAAGGGAAAGAAAATAACAGAACAAAACAGAGCAGTAACGGAGGTGCGAAAGTCAATGGCTAAGTGCCTAAGCTGTACCTATTAAAGATCTGGAAAATCCAAAAATAAAAGCTTTTAACGACAATAGATTTGGTCTGAGGAATCAAGTGCAACCTCCACCGAATGCACTCGTTGTAAATCAAAAGCATTGTTCTGAAAAAGACTGAAATTCTTCTTATGATCAAAAATTTACCCCCACAATCCCCTCTATGTTTAATCCGATAAATAATTCATAAATGAGAAACAAAATAATACTAAAATTTAACCAATACCCAGATTCCAAAGATGGACTGAATTCCAAATATAACAACAAGTTGTCAACAGAAACTTGTTAAAATCATACGAAATTGAAAATTTTCAAGTGACAAGGCTTAAAATTTTAGGCTGGAAAAGAGAAAATTTATAAGAGGACAAGCCAGTGAAGAGCAACTGAGAACGGAAGAGAAGTTGAGTAGAGTTAAAAGAGAGGTGTGTGGGATCTCTTATATATAGGATTTGGGAAGGCAACACTCTTAATAAACAAATAAATAAATAAATAAAAACCAAAATATACACCGAAAGTTTTAGAGATTTCTTTGTCTGAAGCGTCCCCAAAAGTCCACAGAGCTGGCCCACTACCCTACGCTCAGTTCACACTGGGAACAGTTCATTGCCGCCAAATTAATTTGCATCGGAGTTCCTTAATATTTTTAAAAAAGAATTTTTCTATCCACGTGATATATTTTTAAATAATAACAAAAAGTTTAATTTGAATCTGTAATTGTATGCCAATTATGCAAAAGTGTACTTTTATTCATCATAAATTGAGTCATAGAAATTATTTTAAATAAATTTAATAAATAATACTATTTATATTACCTTCTATAAAGATGTTAGAACGAGTTTATATATTATTAAATAAATAAATATAATATTATAAACATAATTCTGTATTATATAAATTATAGATACATTTATACATACATATATATATATATATATATTATTGAGTAGTATAATATTTTTTATAATATTTTTAAAATTTATAAATAATATATTGCACGGTCATATATTTATGTATCATAATCCTATTTGCGGGTATTAATTAGTTGAATTGGTAAGAGTTCCCGAAGGTGATACAAGAGTTTGTATTTGTCATATTAAATTGACGAGGAATTTTATTGATTTTT
>CP135579.1:13394753-13449832 GCA_032401905.1 Swietenia macrophylla | reverse complement strand
AATAAATATAATATTATAAACATAATTCTGTATTATATAAATTATAGATACATTTATACATACATATATATATATATATATATTATTGAGTAGTATAATATTTTTTATAATATTTTTAAAATTTATAAATAATATATTGCACGGTCATATATTTATGTATCATAATCCTATTTGCGGGTATTAATTAGTTGAATTGGTAAGAGTTCCCGAAGGTGATACAAGAGTTTGTATTTGTCATATTAAATTGACGAGGAATTTTATTGATTTTTTATTTTTTGGAAAAAAAAAATGTATCATACTATTAAATGTCGAATGTAATGTAAACAGAAAGGGAGTTATCGAGGGGCTATCAAAACCAGTGCGGTCAAAGTCATCATTAATTGAGAATTTGGGTTTTCTTGGTTAACAAGTCCTTCAAGTCCAACTAGCTCCCACGTCATGTCTGAGTCAGACGAAAGCACTTTTCTCTTTATTCTCTTATGTTACAAGGGATTGTGATTGTCACCATGCAGGACCCACTGTTAAAAAAATAAAAAATTAATATTAAAAAAAGAGTCCCAACGTGCTTACCGAGTCTCTTGAGTTGAAGGAATGAGCAAACGCGCCTTGGTTCAAAAGCGTAGTACTGATTTTGAATTCACATCAGGGAAGAATCAATGGGTGTGAAGTGCAATTCTTAATTGGGTCATTAAGTAGGGCCAACCAACGAAATGTATAACAAAGAAACAATAGAACTGCTCACTTGCAACTTTTTTTATTTTTTTACCGTGTTAAAAGGGAAATAAAGATAATTTATGGGATTGCTTTTGGGTTTTAGAGTGTGTTCTTTTTAACAACCCTAATGGATAGATTTAGATTTAGATTTAGATTATGGATCAACAATTTATTAATCAAAGTAATTTATATGTTTTCTTGGTTTTCCCATGAGAAAATAGGCTAAAATGAAACAAATTAATTCTGCAAACTTTATATATTTGAATATTCTATTTTTGTTCTAGATTTATAAAGATTAGTACTATTAAGACCTATATATCACCGTGTATTATATTATATCATTTGTTATTTGAAATTTAACAATAATTTATATAATAAAGATGGAAATTAATGAGATTCTTTTTATATATGCAGTAACTAAGAAATTGCTTCTTTCCTATTTGTTGATCTTAAATCAAGAAAATAAAGATAATCAGATGTTAACGAAGGTTTTCTAATATCATGCGAAATGATTTTTAAAATATTGTATTACTGTTTTAAATAATTTTTAAATTATTATCGTCAATGTTTTCAGTTTAAGGAAGCAAACTTGTTTTATAGTAATAAGGAAATAAACTAAATATATGGAGGTATATTCTTTCAATGTAAAATCTCTCGAATTTATGTGCTTGTTTGATAATAATTCACTTTTTTTTTTTTTATCAAAAATTGATAATTTTGAAACAAAAAAGAAGAAAAAAACAACAACAAATAGAAAAACCATCATTTTCCACGATAAAAAGTAGACTAAGGGCTACTAATCATCGTATACCGAACCCCTAAAGATTCAGAACATTTAGTTTCCCGTTCTCTCGAAAGACAGTCCAACGTCCGAAGTTGAACGAGAATATCAATAAAAACTATATTTGCTCTCATAATTTAATGTTAAAAAAACGAAATAGAGCGAGAATACCATTGGGAATTTGAAAGTGTAAATGGGGTTTTCATATTTCAATGAGCCAGCAGCCACGAAAGCCTTTACTGCTGAGGTGGGCTCGCAATCACAAACCATGGTGTTGTTGTACCGCTAGTTACTTTTTTGTTGGCATGAGTTTGATGTGTTTGATAAAAAGTACAAAGAGTAAATATATATATATATATATATATATATTAATGAATGATAATATATATATATATATATAAATAATAAATAAACAAAGACCACGAAAGTCTACTGGTCACGGTCTAATTTCTGAATGAATGACAATAATAAATAAACAAAGAAGGAATAAGGTTGCAAATGGGTTCATTAAGTTTATGGCGAATTGGAAAAAGGACATGACGATGACCTTATCCTCGTCGCTGTTTGTCTACAGCTTTCGGCCCCTTTGTCCCTTGCTGCTGCCATGGCTTCCACTCCACTCCGTCAAACCCTAATCAACCCTTTCACTCGTTTATTTTTGAAAGCAGATGGGTTCGATATGATTCATGTATTCTAAATATAAGCAAGGTGCAATCAAGATCAGTTTTTGTTACGACATCAAATAGATTCAAAAAAGACTTCAAGAAAAGTCTCTAGCATCGGTCAATGTTTACGAAAGATTTAACTTTTTTCGTCTTCAAAATCAACCAATTCACAGCATACAAGAAGAGGTATCGAGTTGGCGGAGTCGTAAGGAAACACTTGTATAAATTTACTGCATCCATTTGTCAGAATTGGCTGTAGGATTGCATTTGCATACGCATGAATCGCCAACAAGAGGGAAGGATGTGACAAGTTGCTTTCCAACATCAGTGGGGGCGAGATGAGATTTCCCAAAGATTGATCTCGAGGACGATGATAAAACAAAAGGGAAAAGTATACAAGAAAAATACGTTAACGTCATGAACAATGACTCATTCATTTTGGCTGCGTTTACATTCACATGAGACAATAATTCCACGTCCTTAGTTCCTTAATTTTTCGCAAATAAAATGTACATTTATATCACATGGGCCTATAACTCTTACTTGATTATTTTACGGTGGGACTATCTACACTCTAAAACACACTTTGAACACGATTATTTTAAACTCTTAAAACAATTTATAGAACAATTGTCTCTAACAAAATAAAATATTATTATTTTTGACATCTATCTACCTTCATTGTATATCTTTCTTTAATATATATTTGTGTGTATGTATTACTATCATATCCAGTGCGTCATAAACAAGATTTTAGTCACAACTTCGTTTCTTGTACGTGTTCATGATTAAGAAATTTATTTAGTTGAGGACTATATAACTGAACTCTTATTAATTAAATTAGAGTTCAAACCTAATTTCAAAATTTAGTTATGAGACTGCGAAGAAGAGGAAGGATTTCCATTCTTGATATTTTAAATCATTTTTTTATAAATGAGTTTGCTTCTCTGCAACAGCAATGAATGGAATAGATGTTCAATGATGTTAAATCAATTTTTTTTTTAAATGATTTTGACAGTGATGAATTTTATGATATAAAGAACAAGTAAAAATATACTTATTTGAAGAAGTTTAATTGACAATTATTTTGGTAATTAAAAGGGTGTGAAGTGTAAAAATTTATTTTTAAAATTTATTAAGTGGGTCTAAGGAGTAAGGAGATATTGGAGTAAATTTTGAGACTCAAATAGTGCTATATTTATTTTAATAGGAATTAGTAGGAATGAAAATTTAGATTATTTTATCATATTCATATCAGATCATACTAATATCATGTAAAATGGAGATTAATCTAAAATGATTTATTTAACAATTATCTCAAATATTAAAAACTCTAACACAATATAATTAATAAAATATTAAACATATTATAATTATATTATTTATTTAATTTTTTTTTATATATTATAATATATTTTTATAATACTTAGGATAATATAGACACAAATACTAATTAATTTTCTACTAAATATAACTAAATATTTTTTTAAAATATAATAAATATAATTAAAAAATATAAAATAATATAAAATAAAATTATTAAATTATAAATAAATTAATATATTGTAATTATTTAAATATTTAATCATATTATAAACAAATTTATGTGTCAAGAATTTTAAACTTAAACTCAACATAATTATTAATCTTATTGTATCATGCCTCTCCATTTAGTATTCATATCATTTGATGTCAATCTAAATTTATAAATTCATGTTGGTTTGGTGAGTTCCTCAAAAATTGTCAAATTTAGGAATTAGGGACCTATTTGATATATATAATAAACTTTTGCCTTACATATAGAAACATATAAATTTAGAGACCTAGATGTTATTATCTCAATTTCATCCAAAAGTAAAATGTGCAAACGAATATGTCTACGATAATTTGGTCGCCTTTCGAAAACTAAAAAGGCAAAGGCAAGCAGGTAGCCTCCCAACACTGTTGGCAAAAGTAATTAATAAGACAAAACACTTTGCAAATCAATTACAAATTAATTAATTAATTAAAACTCTTTGCTTTCCCATGATCCAAGATGTCTCCACTAATTATCATTGTTATATATATATATATATATATATATATATATATATAATTAAAAGATAGGCCTATGTATCAGCAAAAAATTGAGTCATGAAACACGACAAGATTTTATCTAGCAGACATGTCTGAGACATCAAGATTGCAATTCCAGCAGCAAACATCATTAGGACTTTGAATTGCATAGATATTGGAATGTTGAAGATATGTTGTATGTATATATAGATTTATCACTAGTAGATTCATTTTGACATTTGGCTGTAATTATATATGTGTTAGACTAATGTTACATTTCGGTCAAATAATTAATAGATTGTTAAGGAAGTCAATTGGTGAGAATATATTAGCATTCTTTTCGTATTTAATACAACTAATATAAGGATTGTTGATCTTTTTTTCATTTTTGTTGAAATAGTTTTAATGGAATGATGAAAATGTTTTTACTTCTTAAAATTAAAGATTAAAAATAGTTTTATTATGTTTTCCTTTGTCAATCTTCACATAATCCCAGTCATTTTTCTTCAATTAAATTGTTAAGGTTTGCATTATTAATATTCTTTGAAAAATTGTGCTTAATTATTTTGTTGCGACATATTATGTTGGTTATTAATTATTATTCATTAAATGTGATACTATTCATCTAATTTTTAAATTTTTCACAATAATAGAATCTTTAGGTTTTCTTATTATATTAGGCAATATTAATATTTTTACTTAACTAGAAAATTTATTTTGAAATATATTTTACAAATAAAAGAAAAGAATAATAATTGAAAAAATAAAGTTCTATTTAGAAAAAAATTTTCTTAATTAATAAGCCACATTTCTTTTAGTTTTTGGAAATAAAATCACATACAAACTAGGGTTAGGTTTGTGATATATATGTAACTTATTTATTTTATGTAGCAATTAAGAAAGGGCATACAAGATGCCTAAGGAAGAGAGTACTACATGTTTTTTGTTTCCTTCTCTTGCATTTTTTTTCAAGTTGTTTACATATATTTCTTTTGATTGAAAGAAAAAAATAACTTGATAGATATTATGAATTTGTAATATCTAGTTTCATAAATTTAGAGAGAGTTCTTTTAAGTATTATTAAAATATTTTTTTAGTATTCTTTAAAATTAGATTTACCTTGTTAAAGGGAGTTTAATGGCAAATAATAAGGTGATCTTACAGAGTTAGGTAGAAGACATTTTAATGCATCAAGGTGAGCAAATCTCACTAAACAAGTACATTTTTAAAAAGATTTCAGACTACAACGATAAATATAAGAGAGAGTTTTTATTTTATTTAAATTCATTAGTGTTGGTAATAGTTGTTTATCTTAGTAAATTATTTTCTCTGAGTATGGCCTCATGGATGTAAGATTGAGAAATTTAAACCAAGTAAAAATTTAGTGGTCTTGTCTATTTATTCTGTATTACTGTTTACTTGAATTAATTAATTAGTTAAAATTAATTAAAGTTGACAAAGATTAACATAAATAAATCTATCATAAATCATGTGAGAACTCATGTTTGTTTCTTCGTCAACAAACTGAGAAGGATCATGTGATTTTACATGCTAATAGCAATGAAAATAGAAATTTCCTTTTAACTTAAAGAATGCAATTTTACGAGAAGCTCTTTCTTAGTTGGAATCATTGAATTAGTATAGAAATGTTGAGTAATATTTTAAATATGGTTGATGTCTACTTAATATAAAGTTAACACTGTTGAAGTTAAGTCATTTAGTTCAAGAAAAAAAGCTGATAAAGTTAGGTATGCTCAAATGAAGAAAACTGATGCAAGCTCTGTTGCTAATTTAACAAGTTAAAATAATAGAATTAATGCAAGTTAAGCTGCCAACTCAACAACTTCAAGCAACTGTATGGTAGTTGTTATCTTCCAAGGTTGACGAAGAAGAATTAGATTATCTTAAAGGTTAGCTATACCAATTAACCATTACACTTAGTTAGCTAAATAATAAATTGTATTGTTAGCTTTCGTAAATCCAAGAAATGGTTAGAAGATATTTATAATTAGTGTTGATTAGAAACTAAGTACAAATATTGAATTGTATGCTTTCTCTTGATAATGAGAAAAAGTTCATTTTATATTAATTAAACTTTCTTATGTTTTTTTCTCTTATTTTCTGTCAAACCAAACATATCTTAGATTTTGATTTGGTATCAGAGCCATAGGTTAACAAATGGAAAACTTAAATCCATTTTATTTAAACACTGCAACTAGTTCTTCATTCTCTTTTACAATCTCAATCAAGCTCGATGGAATGAATTACCTTATGGAAGTTATAAGTTTTGCCCTTAATCAATAACAATGATCTAGAAGACTTCATTAATGGAGGAAAATTGCACTAAACATATTCTTACATGGTGGAATTAATGATTCTATGCTTGAGAATCCAGGAAATATGTCACGAAGGAGGCAAGATTAGCTTTTCCTTATCTGGCTTCTCTCTCCCATGATTGAAACAATCTCAAGCTTAATGATTCGATTAATATCAGCTTGTGCAGTGTGGAATGCACTTGAAAAAGAGTTTGGATCATAGTCTAAAGCAAAATCTTTTGGAACTAAGACTTCAACTGTAATTGATGAACAAAATATCTTTGGCCATTATTGAGTATTTTCTGAAGATGACTATTATAGATAATTTAGCAACAACTAGTACTCCAATATTGGACAACGATTATGTTCTATATATTCTTAGTGGATTAAAATTTGAGTACAATTCAGTTGCTATTCATATCACTGGTAGAGGTGAAAACATAAATATACATGAAGTGTATTCAATTCTCTTGACTCATGAATGTAGGCTTGAGCAACAAAATTCAGCCTTAGCTATCAAGATCCAAGTAAATGATACTCAAGCAAAGTAATATCGGAGTAAGAATGGCAATAAAAGAGATTACAACTTCAATCAAGCATACCAAGGATAATAAAGCTCTCAAAATGCAAGCTGTGTAAATCAAGAAAGAGGAAATCCAAGAGATTTTCAAGTAGTCAAGTGTTATTAAGGTGAAAAAAAAATTCAAAAAGGTCAAGGCAATGACAAGCCTACTTATCATATTGTTTTAAGTCAAGTTACATTATTACTCCATGCTTTTATAAGTTCAGTAAAGATTATGTTCCTACACTTTTTCAGAAGCAAAACTTTCAACAACACTTTCAACAGTTGTATCAGAAACAGCTTCCACAACCAGTAAAGAATGGATTAAAAGCTACATATATGGCAAATGTAGATAAAGTAGTAGATAAAAGATGGTACATTGACAGTGGAACAATACATCATTTGACTAATGATGTTTCATTAAAGCTCAAAGAGTTCGTAAGTGTTGATAAACTGAACATAGGCTAAGGTAAAGGTTTGAAATTTTCTCACATTGACATTAGAATTTAATTGTAATTCATCATCTACTCCTTAAAAGTATAAAATGATATTTAGAGACATTATAGGTGTTCCTAGCATTACAAATAACCATATAAGAATTTCAAGGCTTATTTTTGATAATAGCTAAATTTTGAAATTTTGTGGTAATTTTTGTTTCACCAAGGACAAGGAGAAGAAAATGCTACTGCTGAAACGTGTGTTTACGAAAGGCATATGTAGGCTAGTGCTTTCCACCATTAAGTCAAGTCAAAATGTTTAAATAAACAAGCATATAGTACCTTAATTAATGCTTTCTTTGTTTATAGTTTCTCAATCTAAAACTTCATCAGTTTTTAATTTTTCAATAAAATCTTGAAGTCATGTTAGTAATGCTTTTCATTTTTAGAAAAGTCAATGTAGTAAGTTAAACTCAGAATGTTTTACAAGTTCTACTTTAGACTCCTTAAATTTGATGTCCATTCTAAACAAAAGGTATGGTCATCCTTGCATCAGAACCTTGAAGTCTATATTAATAATTTGTAACCATCCTTTCAAAGTAAATAAAGATCAGAAAGTTTTGTTTTATGATGCATGCCAATATGGTAAAAGCTATAGGGTTGAATTCTCTACTTAATTGATTAAAATATTAGAACACTTATAAATTGTTCATGTAAATTTCTAGAGACTTCTTCTCTTTTTAGTAATAGTTTTACGTACTGCATTAGTTTGCAAACAATTTTTCTATGTACACTTGAATATTTCCCTTGAAACTTAAATATGGAGCTACAACAATGTATAAGTTTTTTAAATTGCAAGTAAAAAAATAGTTTTTCAAGTCCATCAAATGTTTGTAAACTAATAAAATAGTAGAGTTCAAAGCATTTATCCATTTTCTTAAACAAATTGGGATATAGGTTTCCTTACCCTTATACACACTGCCAAAATGAGGTTGTGAAGAAAAAACATAAGCATAAAGTGGATTAGATCTCATATTGCTTTCCCAAGAAAATTTGCCTCTAATTTACTTATAAGATGCCTTTCACACATCTATCTTATTGATGAGAAAATTACCCAAAATCCTTGAGTAATATGTCACCTTTTAAAATTCTTTTTCATAATATTTCAAATTATTCTTTTCTTAGAGTATTTGGCTTTTCTTGCTTTCCTTTTCTTACAGGCTATATAAACATAAGATGGATTTCAAGTTTGTAAAATGTATCTTTCTGGGTTTTGGTTCCTTGCGTAAGAGATATAAATGTATTCATATTTTTATAAGCAAGATTTACATTGCAAGGAATGTCATTTTTTTTTATAAGAAATCATTTCCGTTCTTTGCAGTCTTCAATTCATCCATTTTTACATCTTTTTTATAGTACTTTTCTTCATTTAATTCTTCCATTCCTCTTATAACTCATTTTTTAGTCTTTGACAATAGTAGTCCTAGTAATGCATTGTTATACCTAGTGCCATTTCTCATTCTTTTCATGTATTTTCCACTCCCAATTCTACGACTGACTTTGTTAATTCTCATTTCATTGATTCACCTGCATAAGTGATTGTACCAACACAACACCAAAACCATCATCCAATGCTTACTAAGGCAAAATATGGAGTCTTTATGCCCAAAATCTTTTATACTGAGTATATTGCAAGTATTTCAAATACAGTAAAAGAAGCCTTACACACCCTGAGTGAACAACAATTATGGAGACAAGATTTTCAACGCTTCAAAATAACAAAACTTGGATTATGGTTCCTCTTTCACCTGAAATGAAAATAGTAGGTTGAAAGCGGGTGTTTAGGTTAAAGTATAATGTAATGGGCTTATTTCAAAGCATAAGACAAACCTTATAGTCAAGGGACCTTGTGGTTAGAGCATCTATAATAAAAGTCATTCTTAGCATTATAATAATAAAAGACTAGTCAATTAGCCAATTTAACATCAACAATGCTTTTTTGAATGGTGATATAACTAAAGTAATGTTTATTCATCAACTAGAGGATTTTATTAAATCGGCTCGTCCACAGCTTATGTGCAGCTTAACCAAAGCCTTATATTGCCTTAAACAAGTTTAAGTGCGTGGGCAAAATTATAATTTTATACTTTATTAATTTAGACAAAAAAATCAAATATTTCTATTTAGGCGAGAAAAAGTATGAATCAAGACTTTTGCCTATAATTCCCCCACTTGGCTAAATTCTTCACCATTTTCATTTCCTCTCCAAGTTTCTTCAAGCTTTCACCAAATTTAATCATCTTCTTGCTCCATTTCTCTCATCTTTCACCATGTGCGTGTGTTTCTATTTTAATTTGATTTCATAATAAATTGATAATTATATGAATGTATGTTAAAGAAATGTATGTTAATATGTGTATATGATATATTTTGATGTTTTGAATGGTTGTAGATTTAAAGATTATTGTAGAAAGAATTGGAATTTGAAATATGTATATGTGTAGAAAATATGTATGAATTGAATTTTGTTGAATTGTTTCTAATAATTTTATGCCACATTAAACAATTTTAATGCATGAGAATCTGATTTAAATAAATGTTTATGGTGTAAGAAAAAGTAGGGTGTGAATTGGTAATAAATATTGTGAGTTATGAATTTTAAAAAATTATATGTATAGTAACCAAAATTTTGATGAATTGATATAATATTGTGTAATAGTTTAAATTTTATTTGATAAAAATTTGGTGAGATATGGAATTTAAAATATTAAGAGTATAAATTGGTTGACTAGGGACATATGCATCAAGTACATTATATCCGGATCACGTTTTCATAATTTTGTATATTAATATCATGTATTTATATAAAATATTGTTAAGTCTTAGGAACATCAAAGAAGATCCTGCTCAGCAAGAGAACTAATTTTAAGAGTGGTTGCCTTTTTGTGAACTGTAAGTAAATAGATTACTTATAACTATTTTTTTTATTTTTTAAATTTAAATATTTTATAAATATTGACGTACTTTTAATATTTTTTTCTTTGATAAAATAAGTTTAAACATTTGATTGTTTTATAAAATTAGATTTATAAATTATTATATGAGTATGATTTTAAAATAATGGAGTAAGAGTAGATTTGTATGAAAAGATGATTGATAATTAAGTAAATTATCTGTGGATGAGTGTTTTGATGAGACAATGTAAGAATCAATTTATAATTTCATGATTTGACAAATATAATATGAAGACATGTTTTGATTTTTATAATTGATTTTTGTGTAAATGTCCAATTACAGATGTGGCTATGCGTAGATATAGATATAATGTGTTGATATATATGTTTTTTTCATTTATTAGAAATAAAAATATAAGAGTGGTTATTTTCTCCTTATCGCCTATGAAAGAATAAAAGAGTAGCACTAAATAACAAAGTGTCTAATACCGTACTCTCTATCTGGACTAACATTAAGGAGTGGGTTAAATGATTTTGGTATATATAAATATATAAAAATTCTCATTAGTGGGTCTCATAATATCAATCAAAAGTCACTGGTGGATATTTCAGTGAATAGTTTTCGAGGTGAGCTCAAATTTGATTAAAACATCTATAAAAATAAATTTAAGAATACTTTCTATAAATTATTTGAATATAAATGATTGATTAAATTTTATAAATTATATATTATTAAATATGATATTTTTACTTGAATATTAAAATTTTAGTTTACTACCATCCATTTATTCACTAAGTGATTACTTACTCTTTTATTTGTATTTTTAAAAATATTTTTAAATTACATAGTTTCGAAGAAGTCATGATTCCTATATTAGACAATTAACTGGTGGTAAACATCTCATCAAAGAATCATTAAGTATATAATATTCTCTATGATTATGTATAGAAATATGTAGATGGGATCCAAAATTTTTTGTAAATGCTATTGGATTGTTCAAAATATTATGATTATAAATATTCTATATGTCAGACGATTTTATGCATATAAAATATTGTATGTCTTATATATTCGTGTGAGTTATCAGTAAAAAATAATTTTCACGAGTGTGGGCGGTTGTTACATGCTTGAATTTATAGTCTAAGACATGACATTGACAATGATGGAATGTTTCAAAAACTCTATTTCGCAACTGGATGAATATCTTTTTTATATGCCATAACAAGTGCACTGTTTTTATAATAGCGGAACAAAAATTCCTATAGTGACCTCGAACATATCTAATTATTATAAAAGTATGCACATATAATAGTTGTTGTAATCAAAACTGCCTACATTGGCATATCTTTGCATTGAGTTTGACAGCCACATTATTTCCCATACCTTTAACTTTAAACTCAAAAAAAGAAATAAGATAGATTGACATGGTCAAAGAAGATGTATCTTCTTTCTTAACTTTATCTTATGTTGTTTTAGTTTGGGAGTCTTTTCAAGTTTGGATGCTTCCTCCCTCCTTTTATAGAATCAATACTGCTAAACTACTCGTATATAATACCTTAATGCCATAATTAGAAAAGTACGTGCATCCTTCAATAATACATTTATACTCTCTGTAATATTAGAGTTATTATGTTGTAACATCGTATTAAAAATGACATTTAACCTATTTATAAAATCTCACCTCATGTTGTAAATAGTTTGCTACCTCTGGTTAATCAATCTCAATTTATCCACACATAGTTCAAACTTGTTAAAAATATATACCTTTATTATAATATAATATTAAAAAAAAAGTGTCCTTACAATTTTTTATTTTGTACCTACTTTCAGATTGCAGTTAAAATGATAAGCACAATTTTTCATTTTGTACCTAACTTTCAAATTGTATTTAATATGGTAGGCACAAAAATCGTGGTATGAGTTAAGAAACACTTTTCTTATTTCTTTTAATATGTTATCATGCCAATCTAATATAAAAACTAAATCAAACATATCTTCAAGTGCATCTCATAAATTGACTAAGAACCAGCCTCATGATGCATCAATACCAAAGTTACCCATATCGAATATCATAGGATATATAATCATTTTCATCAATAGTGGTTACCACAAACAATGTCCTTAATACATGCCTTTCAAAAAAGCCCTACTAATAGTATTAAGAGGTCAAATGGATAAATGAAAAATATGAATTAACAGGTCCAGAACCATGAAGAAATATAAGAAATGATCATCTTCATCTATTTCTATATGAGTTATTATCCTTAGATTATTGATTGTTAATATAAGATAAAACTGTGGTAGTAATTCAAAAGATTCTATTGAATCTCTATATGCCAATCTTTATAGTTTTTCTTTGGCTAACCATGCCTTGTGGTAAGATACAAATACTTAAATTCTCAATGTATATTATCTTAAATGTTATGTAAGGTATAAATCCTACTAGAGTCTTAAAACTTATTCATTATATATTCACTAATAAACTAATTATTTGCTTGGCAATGTTCCTATTATAACTAATTGCTTTAACAACTGTAGATGCCTCAATCTGGTTCATAAACTAATATTCTCCATGCTCATTTATATTAGTTACTTTGACTTGCCATTTACTTCTATTTACTACATATTTTGCTTCAAAATAGTTTGTTAAGGACTTAACAACCTTGAATTCGAAATGATTTTTCAATGCCATAATATCCAGTGCATCCTAAAACTCTTTCTTAAAATTAAAAATATGCCCAAAACAAATATCATCAGAACTAAAACTAGAGAATGTATCTTGTGACTAAGAAAATGAAGGTAAAATTGGTGACAAATAGTTTAGATAACTTGATGATCCAAGCTTATTCTCTTCACAACCCATCAAGTTGAAACCTGGACTTAGTCTAACACCAATGTTCATCATTGCATTTGCATCCTTGTCAAAATAGTTCCTACTGAAGTCCTTATTGTATCACTAGGAATGTTTGGTATGTCAATGCCTTACATGTATAATTGAGTATCAAAATGATCATGGGTCTAATTCTTATTATACCAATATAAAGATTACTGTCTATTAATTACGAGATCTACATCGTCTTGGTGAAGAAACGTGTTGCAAAAAAGATACATAAAAAGGTAAAGAACGATGTTAAGCATGGCTGAATTGATTACTCTTCCATGAAGAAATAAATGGTTATATATGAACTTCAGGATTAATTGTTTACAACAAAAATGTGAAGAACACTTTACAACATGCAAGAACTATACGCTCTGTGCTGATATACAATGGATTGACTTATTTAGATTATGACCTAGCCATGATTTTTGAGAAGGCAAAAACATCATAGTTATCTACTATATCAAAAAAGCATATGGACCTTGTATTAGCATGTTTAAAACCCATTTTGATACTAATTCTATATTATATTAGATCTATATATATACGGTCTTGTTTCAATTGTAGTAATTGTTGATAGTTGGTATTTTTTGGTACAACAAAAAATAGATACCTTCTAACGATATATTTCTTAATACCATTATCAAATGTAACTCACAATTCTCCATATTTAATAGTTATTAGCAAATCATCATGCAAATAAAAAAACATAAATATAAATCAAACATAATTCATAATTTTACATAATAAATATATTATTTATTTTAAATTATAAAAAATTAATAATATAAAATATTAAAAAATTTACATTAAAATAATATTAATAATATTAAATTTAATATATTAAGAATATAATAATTATTATTATTATTTTATTATTTTAAAATTTTAAAAATGATAAAAAAAAATAAACACTCTTAGAGTTTGATGTTAAGCACCCAAAGGCACTCCACATAGCAATATTGAGTGCTCAATGTCCCAATATTGAGTGTTTAAAAGTACTTAAAATGATTTTTTCTTGATGCTTCCCATGTTCAACGACCATTTTTTGGGATTGATTTTTTTAAAATAATTTAATTTTTAAACACAAACTTAACAAATCTATATCTAAAGTTTAAATTTAGCATATGCAAATATTGATTCATGATATTAAACAAAATTGATGAAAAATAAAGAAGAAATTACTATTTTATGATTGTCCAAATATTCATCGGATGTTTTTAGTGAAAAGGATAAGATTGACCTCTATTTCTTATCTTAAGAGAATGAGTTTTAAGTGTGTTTTTTTATTTTTTGAAAACAATGAGTGCTAAATAGGTCCTACAAGGCTAAATGTGTTTGAATATGAAAAAATTGGATATTTTGATAAAATAATTTAAAACAAGTCACATTATTAAACAAGTTGTAAAATAGGGTCATTTTGAGAATTTTTTTTAATTAATTTAGGTGACATTATATATTCCAAAATCATTACTCCTATTGATTTTATCTTGATTTTTTTTTTTGGCTTTAACTTCATTTTTAGTTATTTTTAAAGTCATCATCTCTTTATTTAACAAATTCGGATAAAATTAGAACAATTTAATTTAATATTTAAATCATAAATAATTAATCCTTATGGTAATAACACTCATCTTTACTTTGTTACTTTTTTGTAATAGTGTACATTTGTGTTTGCATAGATATTTTTACAAGTTTTTAGCTTTTGCTTTTCCTCTTACTTCTTCTTTGTCTCTTTTCTTCTCTTCTTTCTTTTTGGAACTCAATCATGTAATCCTCTATTGAAACAACAAACTAAAAACAATTGTAATAACAAAAAAGGGAATACTCTTAACTTTTTATACCACCAAAACCTAAGAGCAAATGTGAAAAAGGAAAAAAGAAATGAGAGAATTAGAATTCTATGTTTTTTTTTTATAGTATAGAATAATGATTAGGTGTGAGTGTATTGTAACTTATTGTTATTATAATTTATTTATTCGTTTCTATATCGAATATCTGATACTGATAACATATATTTGATAGTAATAATTATAACTGACCAAAATTAATTTTGGTTATATAATTTCAAAACTAAAACCTAACCACAAATGTCCAATGAACTTGGGATATCAAGTAATTTTTTCAATAAGATAGCATTGGATATCTAGAATATTTGACCAAATTGTCATTCTTGTTTATGTTTTCTAATCTAAATTATCTAATAATAATACTTTTAAACTAGGGGGTTGTGGTATTGAAACACTAAGTATCAAATTTTTATGAAAAAGTTGGTGAGTGTCACTAAAAAATTAATTTTACAAATTACTTTTTAAAATTTATTTTCAAATTAAGTGGAATTACCTCAATCTTAGACTAAACCTTATTAAACTGGATATGTTTGATAAATAGTATTAGATGAAATGGTATAGAATACAACATATATGAGATTAGATATAATTATATTATTTTATTATATTCATATTACTCATTATTTGGTATTCTATTGTATTGAATATTTTATAATATCATATTTTTATTATTTTTATTTAATTATTTGTTTGTTATATCATCATAATATAAAATAAATTAAATTTTAACAATTACTCGTAAGTTATTAAAAAAAAAAATTAAGTTCGGCAAAAGATGATCAATCGTCACCAATCTTCTGTGGTCGTTGATGACAGCAATATTATTTCTAATGCCATTCACAAGACATGCTACTTTTAATACCATTCACAAGACAATGAGGCGATGTATAGAATAATGTTTAAAATCTCATCTAATTTGGTGTGATCAAATTAAATGTTGGTGATCACCGACGAGGATGGCAATTCTACGTTGAATCTTCTCATCTTAATGATGCTAAAGTCATCTTAATGATGACAAAAACTGGATGATGACCTACTATTCCTTAGACTTTAATTTTAATTTATAAAATAAGAAGTAATTATTATATAATAAATATTGTCATTTGATGTTTAGTTTTAACATAATATTTTTTAGTAATAATGTACTTTTAAACTACTACAATGACGATGATAATGCCGACGATGATAATGATGATTAGGATAATATATATTTTACTAATAACGCTAAAGAATATAATACAATACCAACCAACCCTCTTAACGAGATGAGTTTGTATAACGCAGTCCGCCAAGAGTATTGTATATAATTTTATAAAGGATTTGTTTTGTTTTGTTAAAGAAAGAGGATATTATTATGATCGGTAATCAGCGTGTATTGGTCCACCGCATTATGGGCCAAACATTTAAGCTATCTGTTCTGTTGTGCGTGAAATAAAATAGTCAGAATGATTTTGTTAGTTTTATAAAAAAATAATAATAATAAGTAAATAAATAAATAATTATGTTATAAATGTTATTTTTTTAATTTTTTTTCTGTACTTTTTCTTTTAAAATATTTTTCAAAATTTTTTATTTTTTAAATAAATTAATAAGAGTGATTTAACAAATTTAATTAAAGATAAAAAATAAATAAATGCTAGGCTTGAGCTCTTTCCAGTGTTCGATGTTAAAAGTGAAATTAAAGTACAAGCGAGAGAACGACCCAAAACTCAACTCTCAGGTTAGACTAAACAGTTTCAGATCACAAAATCTGTGTCTATTAACCCGCGACCATCGTCATCAATGTCTGCACTGTCATTCGCACCACATCTTCACATAAGCGTTAACCCCAAACTCACTCCAAAACCCAAACCTAAACCGAAACCAAAAGTAAACGGAACCAGAGTTTCACTGCAAACAATTCCACAGGCCACTTTTTCAGACCCGTTTGTGCTTCAATTAGCAGAGTCGCTTGAAGATTCCCTTCCATCTTCATCACAGCGTTTAGCTCTCCAAAAACTTCGAGACTTTTCTTCACAAACCCTTCTCTCAACCCCTTGGCCCTCTCGCAAAGATGAAGCTTTTCGCTTCACTGACACGTCATTCATCAAAAGTTCCCAAATTGAACCAGTTACACACATTTCACAATCCGCCACTTCATTGGATGTTTCTGATGATACCAAGTTCCCCAATCTTGTTTTTATTGATGGGTTTATCCAAAAATCAGCGTTGAATTTATCAAATTTGCCTGACGGGGTCTGTGTTGGTAGTTTGTTAGGTGTATCAGATGGGATTATGAAAAGGGTTAGTGAATTTATGGGTGAATTTCAATGGGGTGATTTGTTTTGGTCTATTAATGGGATAGGGGCACCTGATTTAGGGGTTATTTATGTTCCGGCAGGTTGTAAGGTAGAGAATCCGATCCATTTGAGGTATTTATCGATTGATGGGGGCAATGAGGGATCAAAAAAGTTGCCAGTATCGAATCCGAGGGTGTTTGTGTTGGTGGAGGAGGGAGGAGAGGTTGGTATAATTGAAGAGTTTCTAGGCAAAGAGGGTAATGATTGCCATTGGGCTAATTCGGTTTTGGAGGTTGTGATTGGAGGAGAAGGTAAAGTTAAGCATTCTTATGTGCAGAATCAGTCGTTGAGTGCTGCTCATATCAAGTGGACTGCAGTGAGGCAGGTAAATTCTTGTTCTTAATGTAGCTAAATCTTATGTGTCCAGAGCTTGTGTGTAGTTAGTTTAGTTTGTAGATGATTTTAAAGTAAGTTCAGTATACAAGTTCAAGGCTAAATTTTTGGTGAATTTTGTTGGTTTAATTTAGCAGTGAATGTGAAACAGGGTTTTTCTTTTTTAAACTTGTGATTAACTGTATGTGTGCTCGGTGCTCTAGTAAGTTTGATAATTACAGTAAGTCAGCTTTGAGAGGAGTTCAATGGTAGTATTTACCTATAAATTCAGTTTACAGCCATCTATTACTTACTTTGCTCCATTTATTTAATAAATATAAAATAGAATCTAAGCTTCTTTGTTCTACAAAAGGCTAGATCCTTCTTTTTTTTTTTTCTTTATGAACTATCAAATGATATTGGTGCTTCTTTGTCTAGTTTTTGTTGGTTTTTATATCTTGTAATTATTCTGGTTTGCTCTGCCTAAATAATTACGGAGATGACAATTTGATTTGCGGGTTAGAAAATAGAAATAGGGTTTTCTTGACTACTGCAGAATTGTTTAAGACCTTGTCACCACCTTCAAAATTAAAACAGATTCATGGTATTTCAAGTTTTTTAGCATGGGGTGGTTGCTAGTTCTTCATAATGATCTCTGATTAAATCCTCTGCAGTGTGTGGCATTGACTCTAAGTTAATATGATGTCTAGTTGCAGTTTGGTCATTGAGCTCATCCATATTACAGACCCAATTGCTTCTCTAAGTTCTGGTTTGGAAGAAAAAATTTCAAAGAAGTCCCTAATTAGATCAAACTGTAGATCTACATAATATGTATTAATAAGGTAAAACCTGAAGGATATTGGATTTATCTGAGATAATTATTGCACTGAAATGGAGAATGTTTTAGACAAGGAACTGTATTAACGAGTGTCATCTGTTCTCTATCTGAAGAAAATTGGACAGTGAAGAGCTAACTGCATATCACAGGTGTGTGGGTGTGCATGTCTATTTGCTTTTTGGTATTTCCAGTTAGATGATTGATACCATTCATTAAGAATATCAGCTCTTAGACCTATAATCATTTGCCTGTGGCACTCTTTTTTGAAGTTACTTTGTCTGTTTTCTCCCGTTATTCTCCACTGGGCTGTGATTTACTAGGTTCTCCTATCTAAATCTCGAATCCAAACTTAATGGTTGACATTGAAAATGATTAAAAAAAAATCTTCTCTAACAATTGGAGTCTTATCTTTTTTTTTTTTAATTTTTTGAAAACATATTTGGACTCTTGGTTTCTACATATGCTTAGCAGGTAATCTTAATGCTTTATTTACAACAGAAGTTTGTTGTATGTCATTTATTTTGCTGAGGCTTTGTTTTGTCTTGTGGCTCAACCTCAAATTTTCGGTTGACAATTCTAGACGAGATTTTTAAGATAAATTTATTGAACTTAGAAAATGTATTGCTTAGGAATGCTTGAGGATGTTTAGCCAAGACAGCTCTGGTCAAAAATCCAGAAACCATACTCTTGACTGGAAAGATTATGTGGCCAACTGTTTGGAGAAAATGGTCTCATTTAATCTGTTCAAACTTCTCCTGTTTTTTAGAACAGTTATATTTTGTGCTGATGTGTTTATGGAAAATTCTTTCCATTTGTTTACTATTTTAAAAAAAAAACCCAGTCATGAGTAGGTTATATAAAAAGAGATCTAATCTAATTACTCAAGCTATTTTACAATTTTAGCTATTGAGATGAATATTAGATCTAACTGAAAAAATGAAGATGGCTAAACACCAGCCATAATTGTTCTGTACTCGCTTTTGAGAACCTGTTTTTGGAAATCCTTGTTTTGCTGGTTTAGAACCTTGCATCTAGGGAGCCATTGATACCTCTTTTTTCTAATATCAACTAAATACGGAGATTGTAATATAAGTGTGCGGAATATTAATTACAATAAAGTGGTCAATTCTCACTAGCTTATTTGCATTTCTGAAATAGCTTGACATAATATGCTATTGACTCTTGGTTTGCTTTCATTGGCTCCATTTTGTTGGTTAAGGCGATATTCAGGTTGTTCTTTTTAGGTGCCTGTTGAACAACAAATTACCTCTTTGTCGTAGCCTCAGTACTTAGTGAAACCTATTGTGCAGTCTTTATGCCTTGTCAATTTATTAAGCAAGATGTCTATATTTGCCTTTTGTAGGAAACAGCCAGTACATATGAGCTTGTAGAGGTAAGCACTGGTGGAAAACTGAGCAGACATAATCTCCATGTTCAACAATTGGGGCCAGATACAGTCACAGAGTTATCATCATTTCATTTGTCTGTCGCTGATCAAATACAAGATTTACATAGTAGGCTAGTCTTGGACCATCCACGAGGTTATTCTCGACAGCTCCATAAGTGTATTGTAGCTCATTCGGCGGGACAAGCTGTTTTTGATGGAAACGTAAAGGTTAACAGGTAATTACGTCACACCCGACTATTTGCATAATCACATAACCCCGTAATATCATATGGGTTGGGGGTTCGTTTATCCGGTTGTCCATACAATCACATTGCTCCCAGTTGACTTTTACTATTGCTCCCAGTTTACTTTTACTAGTTTCTTCTGTGATATTACTTGCTAGTTTGAGGCTGAATTAAATAGCTAGTCAGGTCGAAGTAGGTGTTTACTAATTTATCATCGAAATAAGTTAAAATTAGAGTAGAATGAAATAAAAATAGAGAAGAAAAATTAGAATAAATTATTTATTTTAATTGTAAGAAACGAAATTGAAATAAAAAAATATTTTAAATTATTAAAATATTTTTAATTATTATTATTATTATTGTTGTTATTTAATTATAATAATTGTAATTATTATTATTTAAGAAATTATTTTTATTAATAATTAATTATAATAATAATAATTTTGTTAATAATAATTATAAAAATAATATTAATTATAATATTTATATTTTTAATTAAAATAAATTATTAGGTAAAGATAAAATAATTAATTTTAAAAATAAAAATTTTATTTTTAAGACTCTTTTTCATAATCAAACTTTTATTTTTATTATATAAAATTTATTGATTTTATTCGCATTTTTATCTTTATTTTAGTAAATAAATATAATATTTATTTTGATTTTAAATTTTAGATTCTAAATTAGAAAGTACACCATAAATAGAATGCTGTTTGAGACAAAAATTGGTCGTGGTCCATCAATTATTCATTACTCCTTGTATAGTTTGTGATTTTTCATAATTATATACTTGTATTATTGCAGATTTGCACAGCAAACAGATGCTGGACAACTAACGAGGAGCCTCCTCCTTGAGCCCCGTGCTACTGTAAATGTCAAACCCAATCTTCAAATTATCGCTGATGACGTAAAGTGCTCCCATGGAGCTGCAATAAGTGACCTGGAAGACGGTCAACTCTTTTACTTTCAAGCACGAGGAATTGACTTAGAGACAGCTAGAAAGGCTCTGGTTGTGTCCTTTGGAGCTGAGGTCATTGGACGGTTTCCTTACCCTTCCGTCCGAAACCAAGTTGAGAGTCATGTCAAAAAATTGCTGGAAACAAAACAAGATAGACTCTCATAACGAGGGGTCAGAGATGGTGTATGTGTTCAATATTTGTCGTTCTATATTGTCTTTTTTTAACAGAAAGATGTTCCCGTTAGACAACAAGTAGCTCATGTTGCCCACATTTTGGCTCCTGTGAAAACTGAGAAACAGAGAAAGATTGGGAATTTTGCCAAGCATGAATGGCATTTATTTGTATCTGATTATGTTGTTTTAATGTTGCCAATATTATTTATTCTTTATTTGTCCTTGAAACAGCTACCTTTGATTGATTTGAAACCTATGACTTGCAGACAACACAAGTGTAGTAGTATGTTCCAGTAGAGGTGTCAAACGGATTGGTTTGAACTCGGCACGGCCTAATTTATAAATAGTAAAATATGGTTTATAGCGGGTTTGGACCGAGTTGGGAATTTAGGACTCGGCATGACTTGGTTTATGAATACTAAAATACAATTTATTATGGGGTTTAGGCTGAAGTGGGAATTTAGGACTCGTAATGAGCCAAGCTAAGCTCAGTTCGGGTCTGTGTGGATTTTATATATTTTATTAATAAAAAATTTTGTTTACTTTGCAATAATTAAACAAGTTAGATATTTGTCTTACATGACAAATATACTTATTCTGTTCAATTTTTGAATTATCATGATCTCTGACTGTTGCAGGCCTTTTCGCATTTAGTGTTTCAAGTTGAATTATTTTAGACTCGTTGGTTAGATTAATATACGTGTAATATAAAGAAAACATGTAATAAAAGCGATGCACTACTGAGTTTAGAGGATTTAAATATTCTTTTTCTATTTATAAATCTTAGCAAATCATGCGTTGTACAACTCTTTATTACATGTATATATATGTACATATGTGTGTGTGTGTGTGTGTGTGTGTGTGTATGTATGTATGTATATCAGTTGAAGCATGTAACAAAATTAATGCAGAGCTGAGTTTAAATGATTTTTTCGCTGTAATTGAAAACGTTTTAGCGTTGCTGTCTCAATGAATTCTACTTCTGTTCACAGCTTAACTGTAGAATGAAACAACAACACTTCATGAATGTGTAGTTCCACTAATTTATCATTTATGTTGTTATTTTATTTATCAAATTGCATGGCTGTTACTTGTGGCAAATATGATCATGTAATAAATAGAACCTTTATGAAATGTCCATGGATGCTTCTGCGTAGTCTGCTTTTTTATTACATATGTTTAGGTTTATATTGCCTTCTAATTACAAGCTTGCAGTAGCGGACTGCATCAATACTGCTATGCTAAAGTTTGTTCCATTATATAACATATGTTTATATGAGTTATGGACTTATCAATGTCAAGTTCTCACTTCTTTTTTTTTTTTTTTTCTGGTGTCTGAAATCAAGTTATTTTATATTATACATATAATTTGATATTGTATAGTTCAAAATATTTTTTTCCTATTTTTGTTTATGTATTCCAAACTTATGTTGCTTTCCTCGAAGATGGTGTAATTGAATGATTAGCTGCTGTTAACCATCAATGCCAACAACTTGTAAAAGAAAGGGGTCAGTCCACGAAACCACAAATAGACTGAGCTAAAAAAATGCAAGGTTAAAACGTAGTCAAAAGCAAAATAGACTGAGCTAAAAAAATGCAAGGTTAAAACTAGTCAAAAGTAAAGTAGGCCTGCCTTGATTAAGTATTTGTAGGAACACATGCTTGTAGCACATTTTCGCTGTGTTATTAGTGTTTGGCATTGTTTGTATACCCTTTTTATAATCTTATTCTTTCTTTCTAATTTGTTACCAAAAAAAAAGTCTAAAGAATAAAAAAAAATGGAAATAACGTAAAGATTGATAGGATTGTTGAGTGCACTGAGCATTCAATTTAATTGTTTATTTGATTTCTTAATTTTGCAAACGATTAAGGAAGGAATGTGCCAATCTTCCTGCTGAAGAAAAGAAAAGATACAAAACAATGCATCAAGTAATAACAGTTGATGTGTGTAACAACAACCTTGAATTTGAGTCAACATGTCCTAAAGTGACCATCTCATCAAGATGCGCTTCAAAACGTTTTCAAAAGCTTGTATATTCATTTTCTAAGGAGCAAAGAACTGTAGTGCATCATTTGGGTTTTGGGAATCTTCTATATCTAAGCTGCGGTCAAATGGATAGGCAATTATCTGGATGACTTGTCGATTAGTTCAATCCATCCAGCAAAAGTATAGAAATCCATGAAAAGAACTTTTAGTTAACTCCGAGTGTGTTTTCTTGTACCATGAGTGTTGCAGATGGTGGCACTCCCATTCAGTTGACTAAGGTGGATAAGGATGTTATGAATTACGGCATCAGTTCTATACTTGCTCTCAGGGAATACAAATTTCACATGTAATGCAACTACTTGAATTGTCCCAAACAGTCGATGACAATTTAAAGATCACCATCACTCTTTTCTTGATAGGAACCCTACTTTATTCCACATCAGCTACATATATCAACCCACTTTGCTGGTATGTAGTTGAGAGCATTAACAACATACCTCGCACAAATTGGGCTACATGGTCCTTTAACTTTTTAGTTAACGGTATTGATAGATTTAAGTTACATAGGGTAGTTTTCTTAGTGGTTGTATTCTCTTTCTCCAAGTATGAAAGCTACATACTCTATATTTTAGTTACTATACTAGTACAAAATTTGATTCTCTTTTTTTTTATTAAATGTGTGCACAGCTTTTCTATTTCTCTTGTATTGCCTACCATATAATGACTGTTGAAGATAATAAATATTGAGGTGCTTGAAAGAAAATGTCTGAAGAATGAGAAGGACATGGACACTGTCATGAAGAAATTAGATGACTTAGATTGCAAAGTGTCTAAGTTAAAGTTAGTTTTTAAGAGTTTAAGAGATAAGACATCGACAACTCTGTAGATAGTGCAAAGGAGATGAGTTTTAGAGAGCGTTCTTCATCAAATACCAACCAAGCTGTTGTAGAAACTCCAATCAATGTTCTCCCAGTTGTTGATGTTTCATCGATAAAGGCTTTAATAATCGGCAAGTGTAACGTAAAAGAATAGGTGATAAATGCTATATGGACAACCAATGAGGATAGCTTAACCATAGAGTTGCTTAGTTTAATGCAAAATTGGATCTTCTATGCAAAACATTATGAGAAAAATTGTTAGATAGTCAAAATATCGATGAATTGAGCACCTTGCTATGAACTCGTTTTACTGCTTCTGTGTTGATTAATGAGCTATAACTTATTTCATATGACATTTAAATGTTTTTTGGACTATCTTGACTTTTTGTAACTTCATTACCTTTTTGTGCAAAAGGTCGATTCTAACATGAAACCAAAAATAGCAAAACCACAAACTTCTGTAAGTTAAACCCCCTTTGGAGTCAAGACACGACCAAATCTGATATCCAGGTAAATACTATCGCCTTATGATTTTGTTTCCCATCGAGCTGGCAAATCTGTCTTTATGATTGGGATGTTTGAAGTTTTCAAGGCAATATTTGACAATGTATTGAAACTAATTTAATTTGTCTTCAATAGAAAGGCTGATCTGAGTCACATTTTTCCTTGTCCATATTCTTCGACTGTTTGTCATGTCGCAAACATTTACATGATTACATCTATGAGCTGTCTTTTTATTGACTTTAGATTGCTTATGTTGCATTATAACGTTTTAATAGGCCTACAAATATTAACTTGCTTATACTAGGCCTATAAATATTAACTTGCTTATACTAAGCCTACAGATATTAGCAACAGTGATGTTGCTGTTATGAGCTATTTGTTATGTCATTATTGTGTTTTGTTGTGACATCCTTCATTTATATGTTTTTTGCCTTCTGTCTGATTAAGGTGATATCATTTATTTACTAATAAAAGGATATATCTTATGGTGTTCTTTGCCCAGCAGGTCATAAGACTCATTAGTGAGCTGTTAACGCATTGAGAGCGATTAAAAAGCATGGACGATGATATTAATTGGTTTTTTCCCACTAGATATTTAATAAGATCCATGGAAATTTTGGTTACAAATCTTTATTGATGTATTAGACATGCGCAACTTACACACAAACTGTTAATAAATTTGCCAGTTGGCGGCCTAACGTGAAACCGTGGTTTCCTTCTTAAGTTGGAAAATTATTCATATCCGAAAAAACAAATAAAAATTACTTCACATGAGCTTTAATTTAATCATACGTGTGCCTATACGTAGCAAATGGTACGTGCAAATGAAAATTCTCTTAAAAACTTCATACATGCGGGTTAATTATCTCAATGGTGTATATGGGACCTTCAAATATGATAGCAAGTCTAATTTTCAACACGTATTAGATAGTCTAATTTTCAATTACATAAATTTACATACTTTTGTACATTGCATACTAACTATGCAGGTGGTTTATAGATTCATGTCACACCCAATAATGGGAGTTCACATTAGTTCCTTGTGGTAATCAAGCTTTCAAAACGTGTTGCTGAGACATGGTATTTGCCTCCAAATGCTAGAAGACGAATACGCCAAAAAATTCATGCACGTATCATAGTAAGTACCTTTATATTATTAATGTGCATTTAAGTTAATTTCTTCTCTACTATCTTCATTGTAAGCATACCACTTTCACTCATATTCTGCAATTAAAATCCCTAGATGTAGTTCTTGCTCGAGGATTAAAAGTAATGGGGAGACCTCAAATGCAATTTTTAAGTTCCACTCTTCGATCAATCGATAAAGTGCCCAAGTAACCCAATGGATGTGATTGTGAGCCACACACAATCATGTTTATAATGTTGACACAAATCACAACAGACCCATCATATAAGATAGTTTTTTAGTTAATACATTTTGATGAAAATGATACTATTATGTTCTCATGATTGATCTATTTTGGAGATTCACAGCATAACTCGTTGAAATTTTGAGCCCACATTTTCTTTTAAATTTTCAACTTCAACCCACAAAAGAATTAAAAAAAAACCACAAAATAGGCAAGCATCAAAATGCCAAGTCCAGTGAATAGATTCAAGTGGTATGCAGTTAGTATAATTTTTTCTAGAATATGACGGTATGAAATAATATGTAAATTAAGGGAAATAGAAGATATAAAATAGAAGAACGGTTTGAAACATATCATAGTCAATGAATACCAAGACCCTATGTTTGTACATCTTATCCACCTTTACTTAGATTAAGGCAGGTTGCTAGCAGATATGATTTCTAGTCTGAATGTGAAGATTGTGTTGGTTTGAATAGTTCGTTTTTGCATTTTCTTATAGTTAGTCCAGCTGTTGTCAAAAAAACTCAACCCTGTCAAATTTGATACGAATGTGTTTAGTATTCTCATTGAATGTGAAATTATGTCAGGTTCTTATATTAATTACATGGTGCTGCTAAACTAATGTACTTTGTGTCTAACATGGCTAAGTCATTACTTGTCATTTGCTGGAGATGCTACATACTCTTCCATTTCTATATGGTTTTGACTTTGTACTGGTCATTTCTATAAAATTAGCTCTATGAGATTGTGTAAGCGTTGAGGATTTGGTCAATGAGGCATTTATGTTTTGATTAAATTACATTCAATATTTTCTTACACATTTGTTGCTTTTTTACTTAAATAACAAATATATTTTTTTCTAAACTTTGATTATATTACGTTAACTATATGCAGTGATATTAGAATCCCATATTTGGTTAACTATGTTTTCTGCATTTCAATCAATTGCTTTATCTCTTAGTTGTTATTAGTCCTTTTTACTGAAGGACAGATAATATGTTATTTTGATAGAATAAAACAGAAGTATATGAAACAACACATTCTTCTTCTTCTTCATTATTATTGTTATTATTGTTGTTGTTGGTGTTATAGTTGCCATTATTTTGGGCTTAAGAACAAACATGTTTCATTTGTGTAACTCTTCATATGGTTATGTGTAATAGTTTCATTCCCCTTTAAGGTCCCTGCACTAGCTCTTCTCAATGGTACTTATTCTTTATATGGTTGCTTATATTTGCCCTAATTTGAAATTGTGAAACAAGTGTTTCATTAAGTTCTTCCTCTCCTTTATTTTGTTGGTTCTTCAACATTTGTTAAACATGTTAAGTTCATTGGTTAGGAGCTGTCAAGGAGTTTTTTCCATTCCTCCTTTTTGGGTTTGGATGTCTTGCCCCTTCATAAAGTCTTTTGATATGGATGTAAACTAAATTGTTTCTTGGCAAAACAAATGAAAATTCAAGCGGTAAGATGCTGTCCAAAATATAAATAAAAAGAACAGAACTACATATAACATTTGCAAGTCACAAATATCCTCTCGTAATACGTATGTTAAGTAATTCGAAATAATATATTTATATTTTAACTAAAAGATTGCGATATGAAATTATGTCCAAGTCCCATGTGTGTTGACAAACCCATTGTCTTATATAGATATATACGAGTTATACACATTGATTTTGTGCATATTTTCATGACGGTTAGGCAGTTTAGCAATATGATGTGGCTTCTGGTAATATATGTAAATGAATTTTGGAAATTAAGTTGTCGAAACTCTGCATCTAAGGTATCAATACAGCTACTATTCCTCAGATAATTAATTGTCTTTTTTTGTTATGAGATTTCTTGCAATTTTGATTTTGATTTTGCTTTTGCTATCACTTAATTTTTTTTCGAATGAAAAATTATTTTAAATTTTAAAAATAAAAAACATGTCATTCATTTACTCGCTAACCTTAAGATAAAAAAAAAATAATAGTACCTTTGTATTCACGAAATAAGTTAAAACACTGTAAAACTAGTGAATATTAATTAAGTAGCTTATTAGGAAGTATTAATTCATTCTCTTTTTTTTCCATCCAATTGAACCATAGAAAAAGACTGAATTGTAAGAGTGGCAATCAAAATATATGTTCCATATATACACTGTATTTAATTGAAATTCTCAAGTCACAAGACCATTGTTACAATGAAAGCAACTATTATTCCTACCCATGTATATTTTATATTGACAATTACTCTAAAAATTTCCAAGTCACAAGACCATTGCTACAACGAAACCAACTGGTATTCTTATCCATGTACATTTATTATATATTGACAATCAAAAAGTTCCCAAGTCAAAGACCATTGCTACATCGAAAGCAACTCATATTCCTACCCATGTACATTTATATATTGATAATTACTTAAAAATTTTCCAAGTCACAAAACTATTGCTACAACAAAAGCAACTAGCATCATGTACATTTACACTTGTTGATTACCTCAAAAATTGCCCCCACTAAATACATTTAAAACTAATGCCTAACTATATACCTAGTATACAACCCAAAACATTGATGGTTTCATTTTAAATTATAATAGTGGATATTAAATTTCATTTACAATTTACCATGACAACCCTAGTTCTCAAATGTTGATAGGGAAACATTTATTGTTGGTCTTTGCATGAACCTCTCAGAATTTTACAACTATGTGCTTCTTGGCCCTACGTTACTTTGACGAATAGAGTTTGCTTGGATGTAAATAGGATGATATCCTTCATTACATGCATTAGATGCAAAATAATAATAATAATAAATAACGTTATCACTAAAAGTGTAATCGACATCCTTTTGTAACATGGTCAGCAAAAGTAGCCGTTCTCTTAATTGTATGAGCAAATGCCAAACATATATGTAACATGGTCAGCAAAAGTAGTCATTCTCTTCATTGTACGAGCAAATGCCAAACATATATGTAACATGGTCATCAAAAGTAGCCATTCTCAGCAAATGCCAAAGATATATGTAACATGGTCATCAGAAGTAGCCATTCTCTTAATTGTACGAGCAAATGCCAAAGATATGTGTTTCATATTACCAACCTTTTTGCACATGCTACAACATCGTTCATCAGAGCATTCATTTGTAAATTTGCCTTATTTCCCTTTGTTTTGCTAACAGGTGGATCTTCGACAATGATACGATGTCTTTTACAGCCTTTGCCTGCTTCTTGACCACCCTCACAAATATTCACCAAGGAGATTTTTTTATTAATCAAACAATTAATTTGATTAACCATCTCTCTACAAGTTTGGTTGCTTTAGTAGGCAAGGTAACATAAGCGATTACACACCCTAATAAGTGATCCGAAGCGAGCATGCTCTACAATACACTTCTCCAAATACTGCAGGTTCAAATTATACTGTATAACTATGTAATGCGCTACTTTCAATTGACCAAAAGTAATAAATGTATGGGAGTTTTTTCTAGTTAACTAAATAAAACAATACCAAAAGTATAAAACTTTTTGAAGGTTGGCTAACTCTATCGAATTTCCTTAATGATCAACTAAAATATACGAGTCAGCATTCCAGCCATTCCTCATCATTTGGATCCACACTTCAATATTTTTTCAAAACAGCATTTTGAACCTTCAAATTTTAAACAAATATGAAACGTAAACGACTATATTTTAGCGATAATGGTCATCATGACATATGTCCATAATTGAATTGAAAATTAAATTTTAAAATGTACAAATGGCCCATTTCTTCTCCATTATCATTTTGCTCCAAACTTCTTTGTGGCCTCAAATCATAAAGAATGTCCCATACAACTCTTCCTCCATTCAGTGTTAAGTTTCCCCCATTATAACCAATACAAACATATATATTTCAACGACGTACAATAAATTAGACCGGAAAAACACGTTATAAAAATACATTATATATTTTGAAAATGAAACATAGTACACAAAAATAACATTTTAAATTAGTAAACATTAAATTGTTTAAAGATTTTATGTATGGCATATTATTATGATTATAACCACTATTATTTGCTATTCTCTCAATTATTAATATGATTAACATTCAATTAATTAATCATATTAATAGACCATTGTCTATAGTACGAAATTACATGCATTAAATTCCATTAGTCATGACACACTTGTATGAGTTGCTTAGTACTTGGATAAGTATCTTAATATAAGTGTTGTATATATAGCCATGTCAAAGGTATTTTTTTTATCACTAGTACCTATTCATTAGACTTAAACTATTAACACAATTCTTGAAATCATCAATGCAAAGCTTGAAACACATTGCACATTATTTGTAACATAAAACACAAAAATTAAAATTCGAACATATAAGTTAAAATAGAGATATACACAACTATGTCAAAAGTGTATATTGACACGACTATCTTTTCAATACACTTAAAACTCCAACGTGGGTCTTGAAACGATGAACACAAAATTTGAAATAATTTTATATAGTACTACTTGTAATAATAAATGTAAAACTTGAACTTATAACACATAAGTTGAAATAAGAGTACATATAATCATGTCAGAAATGTTTTTTTTGGTACGATATATGTTCATTACATCTAAAACATCAATGCAAATCTTGAAACATTCAATGCAAAACTTGAAACAATGTTGCACAATATATGTACTAGAAAACGCAAAAGTTATAATTACAATCCATAAATTAAAATAGAGGTACACATAACTATGTTAGAAGTGTATTTTGACATAAGTACATTTACACTACGCTTAAAATACTGACGTAAGTCTTGAAATATTCAATGCAAAATTCAAAAAAAAATTTACATAATACTTATAACAGGCAACCATAAGTTGAAATAGGAACGCACACAGTTATATTAGGAGTACATTTTAACACAAGCACTTATTCACTACACTTGAAACACCAATACGAGTGTTGAAATATTCAATGCAAAATTCAAAACAATTTTGCACAATACTAATAACAAGCAATGCAAAATTTAAAATTTTAATACATAAGTTGAAATAGGGGTACAAACAACTATTAAAGTTGCGCGCTATAAGCTAATCACACGATTTAATGATGGATATTTTCTTTTATATATCTTTTTTGTTATTAATAAACTATTTTATTTATAGTCTATACATTTATCATCTGAATACATATTTATATGTATAGTGATAAAGTCTGAAGAATATTTATAATATATATCTAATTATGATGAGTTCATAATTATCAGATAGATCTATTAATGTATCATTTTTAAATGTTCCAATCATAGAACTTTAAGGTGGGACCTTTATAATATTAAATAACTTGTACACACTATATCTACTTGATAAAGAGAGTGGTTGTTCTCATAAACTACTTTTGTGTAGACACTAAAGCAAATATGTAGTTGCTCATTAGAGAATGAGTTCATTTAGTTGACTCACAATAGAAATGTTTAAATGGTAACTATATTTAACTGTCAATTAGATATTCTTTGTATCAATAATATAAATGATCCTTAGATTTAAAAACATCATAATTTTGTTGTAAATGAAATGATATACTTTGATACTATTCAGGATAGATCTGAATAAGGCTCATTATAAGTAGTTATTAAGTATAGTACGACACTTATAAGGATAGACATGTGAAAGTTCAATAAAAAAATTCATAACATTTAACACATTATGAGAGTATGCTCTATGTAAATGACAGAGTTATGATTCAAGAAATTCTTGACCAAGGTTAAGTGTAAGATTGAAAAATAGTTTTCAATAATAATACACTTTATGAATCATAGCATTGAATATAAAGGTTTTGACAGTTTACTATAATCTTGATTCAATCATAATATAGTATAATAGAAAAATTAAATTATAAGGTAACTGATTATGAAAAAGTTCATTTTAAAACTTATCACTTCATTATAATCAAAGTGGTTATGATATGTTACTAGATATTAATCTTGATCTTTAGATATATTTAGTTAATCATGAGATGAGTTATTAAATATCAAATAAATTAAATAGTTTGATTCAAAATTTTAATATATATCTATTACGGGCTTTATGATAAACCCATTAAGTCACAACCAAATTAATAAAAAACTTCCTTGAGATCATTTCCAAGTGTTGAAGAGAATTTGCAAGTGTTAAATCACTTAAATATAATATATTTTTTAAAACGATATTATGATATTTTCAAATAAATTAGTATATAATGAGATTATATATTAATTTGTGAATTGTAATATAAAAACTATAATTATATATTTTATGAAATAATTAATATATAATACATATGATTTATTAAATGGATAAGTGGCATAATTACATACTAATACCTGGCACAATTGTAATTACTTGAGTGTAATATAAGATAAAATCAAAACTACTTTAATAAAGACATGTGACTTTCATATGAGATGTATTAGTTTAATATATTAAAGGTAAGAAAATTCTAAAAATTATGAAATTTTAAAAAAAAAATCATAACAAGGGATTTTTACTCATTGGAGTGTTTTGAACATCAAAATTTTTACTTTTATCTTTAAAAAATACATTCAAACTCAAGTAGGTTCTCAATCAAAAATAAATAAAATATAGAAGAAGGTCTTTATAATCCTTCTAAAGTTTCAAAAGATTAAATTTTTCAAAAATTCACAAAAAGTTTAAAAAATAAGTAAGTTAATTAACTTTTAGGTTTTAAATTTTATTTATTAATTTATTCAACGTAAGATCCTGAGTAAGAAGCATGTTAAGAATTCTAATAGTAGTATCAGATCATATGTTATTCGTTGAATTATTGATGGATATTGATTATGCATGACATTAAAATGAAATTGGTTTTTGGTGGTGTTTGATTAAACATGAAATTTTGTAGATTATTTTGGTATATGTTTGTGTTTTGATAGAGTGTGTTATATATTTAATTTTAGAATTATAAAGTTATTAAAATTCTGAAAATTAATTGATGCAAGATGAAATTGAAGTTGCTTGTGCGGAAATTTTGAATAAAATTGCTAAAATCGGCAATACTTAAGTAATTCAAGTGCTATATGGTTTGTTAAGTATTCAAGAATTAAATGATTATTTTAGTCATATTCATGCATGTTTTGAACACAGCATAATGCGATCAAGTGTTAGATGCATTATAAAATGAGTCAAGCATTTTGTAAAATTCTCAAGTGTTGAATACTTTATGTTAAAGTGAATAATGGTCATTTTATTATGTGTTTGTTGTGCATATTTTGACTTGAATGTGATATCAAGAATATGCATCATTTAAATTGAATATATTAAGTTTAGAATGCATGATCAAATTTTATGCCCTTGGTTGATAATGTGCTAATGAATGTTGATGTATGTTTATATGATTGTCATATCTATTTAAATTGATGAAACAATAATAAATTAATTAGAATAAATCCCTCTTATTGTTAAAATTTTAAGTTGTAAATGTGAGACATTAAAAATGACTTACATGGCCTTCCACCATTTATGTGTCAATTAAATTTATTTACTTGGTATACTTTTACTGTATCACAGAAGGCTTACACTTTGCTTAGATGTCATGGGTTAACACATTGCGTGTATGATATTGTGAGTTACATATAATTATTTAATTTTATTATGTTACACAAGGGTTGAATGATGAACTAAATTCACAAAGAAATAGTGAGTTTGACTTAACTAGAATAATATAATTTATTGTATTATAAGCTCCTAGATATTTTAAAAGTCGAATGAAATTAAAAATTGCACACAAGTTATAATTGATATGAGTTACCTGCCTAATTAAAAAAAATGTGATTTATTATTTCACATTTATCACAATATTTATATTAATTGAGATTCTAATACCCACTAAAAAATAAATATCTTTATTTTCTTATTTGCATATTAGAAAATTATGCATTTTGATTAAAATAGTGAGAAATAATTACAAATAAAATTCATTTCTTGAAATATTCAACGCAAAATTTTAAACAACTTTGCATCATATTTGTAACATACAATGTAAAACTTAAAATTGCATAAATTAAAATAGGAGTGTACATAACCATGTCAATAATTTTTTTTTTATTTTACACGAGTACTTTATTACATCTAAAACATTCATTACAAAATTGAAAATAACTTTGTATAGTATTAATAACCACTAATGCAAAACTTAAACTTCCAACATATGAAGTTGAAATGGGAATACACGTAACTATTTTAAGGTGCATTTTGACACGAATGTCTCTTCACTACACCTAAAATACTAACGCAAATCTTGAAATATTCAATCCAAAATTTTAAATAACTTTGCACAATCTTTGTAACAAGAGATTCAAAACATGAAATTCCAATGCTTAAGTTGAAATGATGGTAGAAAACTCATGTTAAGAATGTATTTTGACACGAGTAATGTTTACTGCACTTGAAACATTATTGCAAATGTTAAACATTCAACATAGAACTTGAAACAACTTGCTTAGTACTTATAACATGCAACACAAAACTTGATATTCCAATACATAAATTGAAACAAGGGAGCACAATTTTGTTAAACCTATATTTTGACACGAATACTTTTTTATTGGACTTAAAATACCAACGCAATTCTTAAAACCCTATGCCACAATACTTATAACTACGAATGTAAAACTTAAAACTACAATGCATAAGTTGAAATAGAGATGCACACTGCCACGTTAAAAGTGTATTTTTACATGAGTACCTGTTTACAACACTTGAAACACCAACGCAAGTCGTGAAACGAAAATGCAAGACTTGAAACAACAATATAAAAATTAAAACACCTATAAAATATAATTCAAACAAGTAATGTAATAGTTAAAATTATTACTTATATTTTGAAATAATAAAAAATTATTAAGAAATTTTTTATTAATATTTAACTTATTAAATATAATTTTTAATTTTTTTATTTATTTTTAATATTATTTTAATCATCATGGGGACAACCAATTACAAAACTAGTTGTCCCAAGTATTGAGATTTGAATTATAATTGTTTTGTGTTTTGAATTTTAATTGTTTAAATAAGGCTTCTATAAATACAACAGTTGTACTTTATAGTCACTATAAGATGAACGATTCTAATCAATCATCAAGAATAAAAATAAAATCGGTTTCATGTTTATATATACGTCTATAAGGTTTAATTATAATACATTTGCGTTCAGATATATCCTAACATTATTATAAATTAATAATATAATTTATTAATTATTATATTAATAAAAAAATATTTTACTTATTTCAACTATCAAGTCATAGTTACAAATTTCACATACAATATTTTAAATTCTATTTATTTTATTTTCAGTTTTAAAGTTTTAGTTTCAACTTTTTACTAAGGTGTTTTAAGTTCAGTAAATCGGTACTTATTTCTGTACACACCTAATTACTTAATTGTATGTACTCCTATAAAAATGGTCAATCTTTATTTAAGTGTTTCAAATTCAGTGAACTGAATTTCAAGTTTCAATTAAGGTGCTTTACATTCTGAAATTTTAGTTTCAACTCTTTTCATGATATTTAAAGTTCAATGAACATGTACCAATATTTATACACACTCTATTACTTAGTTGTGTGCACCCTTATAAAAATGATTTCAAGTTTTTGCCTACTTGCTTCAAGTTCAATAAACTAAGTTTTAAGTTTTTATTACAATATTTTAAATTTTGAGATTTTAGTTTCAATTCTTTGCTTTAGTGTTTCAAGTTTAATGAACATGTATTTTTGTCTACACACACCCTATTACTACTTGACTGTGTGCAACTCTATGAAAATGATTTTAAATCTTTACCTATGTATTTTAGGTTCAGTGAACTAAGTTTTTAAGTTTCAATCACGATATTTTAAATTCTAGAATTTTAGTTTCAATACTTTACCTCGGTATTTCAAGTTCAATAAATAAATACCTATGCTTATACACACCTTATTACTTCTATATTTTTACCCCTATAGAAATGGTTTCAAGTCTTTACCAGTGTGCTTGAAGTTCAATGAACTAAGTTTCAAATTTCAATCACAATGTTTCAAGTTCAGAGATAACAATTTCCACTATTTTTTTAGTATTTCAAATTTAATAAATAAATACCTATACTTGTACACACCCTACTACTTAGCTATATGCAACTTTATGAAAATGGTTCCAAATCTTCACCTACATGTTTCAGGTTTCGTGAATTAAGTTCCAAGTTTGAATCATAATATTTCAAGTTTTGAAATTTTGATTTCTACTCTTTACATCGGTGTTTTAAGTTTAGTAAACAGATAACTATATTTATACACACCTTGTAACATGACTGTGTGCATTCTTTATGGAAATGGTTTCAATTTTTTGTCTGTGTTTCAAGTTCAGTTAACTAAGTTTTAAATTTTGTTTCAAGTTTTAGAATTTTAGTTTTAATTATTTGTCTTAATGTTTCAAGTTCAATGATCAAATACCTATATCTATACACACTCTATAATGTTGTTGTATGTATCCTTATGGAAATGGTTTTAAGTTTTTGCCTGTATATTTAAAGCGTTTTGCACTCGATTTAAAGTTCTATTCACATTGTTTCAAGTTCTCATGGTTCAATTTTAACTATTTACCTTCATGTTTCAACTTTTTAACTTTATATTTCAAATTCAATGATTAAGTACCTATGTCTTTGTAAATACTCTCAACTCTATTGTATGCAACCCATTAAATTTGGCTTCTAAGTGTTTTCTTGCTTATTACAAGTTTTTTTTTACTATGTTTTAAGTTATATTTATAACTTTTTAAGTTTTGATATTTTAGTTTCAATTCTTTACTTTAACTTTTTAGTTTTATGAACAAGCACCTGTATCAAAATATACTCAACAAATAAATAATTGTTCAAATACATGTTTATCTTTTTTCAAATCTAACATTTAATATTTCAAGTTTCATACATTTCATTTCAAATATTGTCCACTTATGGTTTAGATACACCTCATATCATGATTGCGTGCATCCATTTTAGATTGTTTTAACTAAAAATATGATAAAATAAAAGTAATTATTTGCAAAATAAGATTATGTCATTTATTACACTTAAGATAATTGTCTATATGATTTATTTCATTATATTATCTATTCAAAACTAATTACATATAAAATTGATTGTTTAAATTAAAGATAAACTTATGTTATCGTGTTAATTCTAGAATGGGTGTATACTACCCTCCTTGAATTATGCCATCTACCTACTTTCTACCATTTAAACTTATATATTAAATACAATAGCAATAATAAAAGTAACAATAATTAATAATAATAATGATGACAATAACAATAATACTGTTACTAATAATAATAATAATAATAATACATGTGTTTGATATTTCATATTACATATAATAAATTTTTTATTAACTATTTTCAATTTAATATCAATTAAACTATATTTTTGTTTATTTCATCTTTTATGTTATAAATTTTAACATGTAAATCGTTAATTAAGATTTTAAGTTTGTGATAACCGATTAAAATTGAAAATAAAGAATTAGATTTTTATATGTTATATACAATACTTAAAGTCTATAAACATCCCACAACAATTATATGTAATTTAATTTTTATTAATTAATTAAATAAATATATCAATAATTTTTATTAAATAAACATACAAATAATAAGCTAATAAATAATATCCAAAGATAATATTAAAACTAAAATTAAAATTATAATGTTAATAAATAATTATTATTATATATTTTTTAATTTTTCTTCATTAATTTAATAGTTATATATATCTTTTTTTATGTTATTTGAATGACTTTAGACATCTAATTTTTCAATCATTTTTAAATACAAATATTAAACATTTAATTTTTTTTGTATGATTAATTTATATAAATTCTATTTATTTTAATCAAATATAGATAAAAATATATTAAAATTGTTAAATAATATATTTTTTGTCATTCTTAACGTTGACAAATCTTTATAAATCAATTAAAATATATTATCCCATTAACTTATTTAATCAATAAAAAATTAATTATTTTCTAAACATTTTTGGTAGTTAATTCAAATAAATTTTTCGATTAATAAACTCAACCAGCAAAAAATTAATCACTTTCTAAATATCTTAACTGGTCAACCAAAATAAATCATCAAATTAATTTATTCACTCAACAAAAAGTTAACCATTTTCTAAACTTCTTAATTAATTGATTGAAACAAATCATTTAATTAATTTGCTCGATTGACAAAAAAATTAATTACTATTTAAATTTCTTTATTGATTGATTAAAATAAATTATTTGACTAACTTATTCACCCAACAAAAAGTTAATTTTTTTCTAAACTTCGTTACTAGTCGATCGCAACAATCTGGCTAACTTATATCTTTTAAATATTTTCATTGGTAGAAAATTAACAACATTTTAAACATCTTTGTTTGTGGGCTACCCACTAAAAAAAATTTCATATGTTAATCGACTTGGTTACAAAATTTCCAACAAAGATGCAACTAAATTACTAATTGAAGTGATTAAACATAAATTTCTATTGAGTATTAAAAGAAATCACATAGATGTATTACAAAATCGTTGTCATAACAATAAAATTGTACAAAATTTATTATTTTGAGTACATTGAAATAATCATCATATGAATTTAATTAATAGTTTGAGTTATAAACAAAAAATTTTCAAATTACAAATAAACTGCATAATTACGTTAAAAATAACCCCTACAATAGGTATCTCATCCAACAAAATTCATAATGTGCAAAAATTGCATAAAGCTACATCAACTAACAAAATAAGCCAAATAAAACACAATTCCTCTGAAAAAAATGTATACAATTTCAACCACTGAACAATACATGTATGTGCAAAAAAATTATTAAGCTATCAATCCAACCATTCAATGCATATATACAAACACATCGTGGATACAAACAATCATGACTTTGTCTAATCTCTATCTAACACCCAAACACCTATCTCATTTGTACCAACAAACATAATAAAAAATACATTCTTATAAATAACATATTCTTATTTCATGTAGCTTGTAACATAATTATGAAACCAAAGATTCATTTAAATGGTGATGTAATGCATATTAACACAAAATTCAAATATTGATGTAAAAGTATATGTACTTATTTTTTGCTACATGACCTTAAATGAAGTTAATAAACATATTTAAGGCTTTTCTAACATTAACCATGATTTGCCTAAATTTAATAACGCTTTGATTGAAATTAGAATAAATGTTTAGGTATTTGTTTGAATATAACCAAAGATGTCTTTGTTTGTTAACTAGCTAGCCAAAAACTTGCATTCACCACTGCAGATCAACCACTTTGCCCAAACGCACCAATCATAATCTTTTATCTGGAAGGCACAATGGGTAAAATGTGAGGAAAACCTCTCTAGGTTCGTAGATTAAGGCAATTAAACTGTAATTTCATTTCATTATAGTTAAACTATGTGCTTGTGTTAATAATTGAAAAAACTAATAGTTTACCAAAGTCAAATAAAAGGTAATAAATCAGACAAGAAGATCAAAATCTAAAAAACCATCGATACATGAATAGTTTGATATCTAGTTCCATGCAAAATTATACAACGCGTGTTTAATTTAACAATTGATAGAATTTATTTCCAAGTGAGCCTGCATGAATTGGAGTTACCAGAGTTTTCTTACATTTTCCTCACTTTTACCCGTGCATATCTAGAAGATGACACTACATGCTAAAACTCCAACTTGAGATTAACTAAAACTTAATGCTCATTGCCAATTCTAACCCAGAAGCTTAATGCTCATTTGTTTTGCTTGTTTGTTATATATAAAAGATAATACCCTTGTTAGGAGAATTTCTCTACTTAAGGACAGTATTTATGTCTTAATTAATTAGGACAATTCCTAGAAACTAATGAAAATAGACCTGCAAGATTTTCAATACCAAATCTTAAGCAAACAGCTTTTAATTCTGTAGCATGATATTCGTTACCCAGAGCTAAAATTTTGACAACAGAGTTGAAAGAAATATCCTTGCATAGATAAGATTCACACATCAATCTGAGCCTCTCCGGACTGAAAAAATCATTGACATGGTATGAACATGCAAAATGCTGAAAATGAATCATCAGGCAAGTTACAGTATGTCTAACCAGTCATAAATAGGAGATTGGCAACAAGAGAATTGTGATACAAATACTGTATTTGTCACAAAAGTTGCATAAAGTAATCAAACAATTTTGAAAAATGTAATCAGCCAAGAAAAAGAACAATGATATTCAAATGAGTAAGAAACAAGACGAAGTAGGCCTATCCATGGGATCACAAAATGATGAAAACAATATGTAGCTGTGAAATGACAATCTACTCTAAAGGCCTACACAAGGGATTCAAAATTTTCTTTCAAATGCATAGGAGCAAGAAAAGTAATAGCATTATTATAAGAGAAAAAAAAATTGCTAGACTATCCTTTATTTAAATAATCAAAAGCTTGAAATGAGAGTTAGATTGAGTGAGTGATTGAGAGAGAAAGAGAGAGAGAGAATAACTCAACTCCGCTAAGTTACACATAGAAGAAGAAAATGATAATGGTAAATTTTATTTACCAGACCTTCCAATTATGTAACTCTATTGTTCACATGCTACACTAATAACAAGTAAACTCACAAGAATATCATCTTCAACATAACTAAAAAGAAATTAACAAGTGTTAAGAGGAAATTAATTCTATTGCTAGATGTGCAACTAGCTCTGACCAGCCACCTCAAGGAAGGAGTATTGCAAGCTGAAAGGACGGCCAAAGCAGAGTCTGCAACTGCTAACAAACCAAAAACAACAATTTGAGAAGCAACAGGTAGTGTGTATGAAGTTCCCACCATTTCTTATTAATAAAAATTTAAAAAGAAAATAGGTAAACAAAAAGAATAAATATTACACAAAATGATAAAATAACACCCATCCTTTTAAACCCCAACCACTAGTTTAGGTAGGATTTAATTAGAAGCCTCTGCTTGACTGCTACTTTGGAATATGCTATGATTCTCTTTGTGAGTTATCCAATAAAATGAAATGTAATTAGTGCACCTCATTTAGTTTATAAAAATTATAAGTTCATTCTACTAACACTTATAATTTAGGAGGCACCTCTGCTTTATATTGTTATGCTAGCTTATGGCATGAAAGAGAACATAAAGATTTTCAACACAGTATTTGAGCAAACTTCGCTGGTACCTGGCAATGCCTTGTATGCCAACAGAAAACAACAATAGATACCCAACCAAAATCTATAACTAAGATAGAGAAAACAACACCAGAGAAATGAAACCTTTTATAGAACGAAAGAAAAAAATCTTAAACAAATGAAATCAGTTTGTATAAAAAAAAAAATTATATATTTCAAGAAAAATTATCACAGAAAAGGTAAGAAGTGACTTTTGTCATTGAATTTTAGTAAGAAAAGTTATATCTTCAATTAGAATGTTTCAAGAAAAATAATAACAGAAAAAATATATTGTAACTTTCTTCAATGAGTTCCAATAAGAAAAATATACTTTCTTTCTAATAAGAGTAACAATCCATGTATCTTATTTAAAAAAAAAAAAAATACAAGAGTATGTGTAATGACAGTGTGTGTAATGCAAATGCAGAACTAACCAAGCTTATGAAAAATAGTTCATATGAAGCTCATAGTGCTCAGTGTTGCTTTCATGCAATGATAAGAATTTATTTTGCACATTTGCGTTGATGTTGAAACCTAAGAGATTCTGATTTGTACATGAGGAAAAGCAATACGTAGATTCCTCCACACTATATTACTTCATAATATTATCCTAGCACAACACCCATCGTCTTTGTTTACACACAGTAACCAAAGGAATTCAATTTACTTCGAGTTCCATAACACACATTTATTTAACAAGAAATCACATCAGTTAAAAACATCACATAAACAACAAAAACACATATTTCCTTATTTCAATACCCTTATACGTAAATAAGGGCCAACATTTGCTTCCCTCAACCCTAAACACAACGGAAAAGAAATTCCACAAACTCGAACAAGATTTCACATTTCATATTCAAATAAAAAAGAAAACAAACCTACCAAACGCTCCCGCGATACTTATGCGTGCAAGGTCCGCTCTCGAGCGATCGATAAAAATGGTTATGCACTTTGTGCTTCCCTTTGCGACTCTGATCCACCAGCGTCAGCTCAAACAACGCTCTCACATCTGTTCTTTCGCTCGCTAAAGCAACAAAAACTGAAACGTACGCTGAATTATCCTCCGAATTTTTGCAGTCGGGATAAAAATAAATTGCCCACTAATAACCGCCGACGGTGAAATTGTCGCTGGCAATGTGCATCTCAATTCCCATTCCTTTGGCCAATGAATATCCCTGAATCACGAATTTGTGCGATCCGTCCACGGTTTTCGTGACGGACCACGAGCTCGTCGGCGAAACTAGTGTTGTCGGGCTGCTGTTCATCGTAGCTTCATTGAAATGGTAAGAACATTCAGTAAATTTCAAGGATTATTGAGAAATCTAAAGGGAGGTCAGAAGATTTTAATTAGGGTTTTCTGCGTTACTGCGTGATGAATACCAAATGAAGAAGAAAATGCGGTGAAAGGAAACCAAACCCTAGTCCCGCGTCCTCGAATTTTAGAGAAATTCAAAAATGGGTTCATTGAGAAATCTAAGGAGAGGTCAGAAGATTATTGAGAAATCTAAAGGGATTATTGCACAATCTAAAGGGAAATTTCAAGGATTATTGAGAAATCTAAAGGGAGGTCAGAAGATTTCAGTTAGGGTTTTCTGCATTGCTGCGTGATGAGTACCAAATGAAGAAAATGCGGTGAAATGAAACCAAACCCTAATCCCGCGTCCTTGACATTTAGGAAAATTCAAACAGGGGTTTATTGTACCGATAGCCAGTTAAAATTCAAAATTAATTTCAATCGTTGAATCAAATTTATATTAATTGAACGGACATATGAACTTAAATGTAACGTTACTCAATTGTAACAGAGCGAAGCCCACATTAGAGGATAAATTATTTTACTGCTGAAAAACGAAGAAGAAATCTTTCAATGTTTAGGAACAGCAAGTCTGCTTTATAAAAGAAAATTGGGAGCAAACATACCAGCAATTAATGTCTTGTTTGTTGAACAGAGTATTGGGCCCGCTACTGGCTGGTCGGGAATACTTTTTTGCCATTCTTATTATCTACACAGTCAGCTAAGGATCCCCCATGGAGGGATGTCTAACCGATTTTTTTTTTTTTTTTAAATTACTCATTTTATTTTTATTTTTTTTTAATTCCACAATTTGAGTAAAGATCAGGGCACCAAAATATCTAGACAGTCTGCGTGCTAGTTGCCAGCCAGCAAGCAAGCAGCAACTCACCAAATATAAACATCCCCGTTACAGATACGCAAACAGATTTTTCCTCAATCAAAAAACTCTCCTCTCTTCTCGTGTGTAATGGCTGCATCTCTCTTCACTCCTCTGGATGTCCATTTTTCCGTACCAAATTCAGATACAAAGCCAACCATTTTCTTCACCAAACCTCTCAGAAGAAACCATGCCATCAAATTTAACATTTCTTGCAACTCCTCCTCCACCAAGTCTCCTCAAAATCTTCCACAATCACCTAAATCTAAAAGCCCATCTTTATCCGAGCAACTTATGCCTCTTTCTGCAACCGTTCTCTCTCCAACCAAGAAAGACCAAACCCCTCTCTTATCCAAGCCAAAGTCAACATGGGTCAACCCCACTAAGTCTAAAAGGTCTGTGCTTTCACTTCAGAGGCAAAAGCGTTCTCCTTACTCGTACAATCCTCAGGTTAGAGACTTAAAACTCTTTGCACGAAAGCTTAATGACTGTGATAACACTGAAGAAGCTTTCTTGGTTGCTATTAATGATATCCCCCACCAACCCACTAGAGAAAATGCACTATTGATACTCAATAGCTTGAAGTTTTGGCAAAAGACTTATTTTTTCTTTAATTGGATCAAGTCCCAGAATATGTTTCCTATGGAAACTATATTCTATAATGTTACTATGAAGTCCTTGAGGTTTGGGAAACAGTTTCAGCTCGTTGAGGAACTTGCTAATGAAATGGTGAGTAATGAAATTGAGCTTGATAACATTACTTATTCTACTATTATCACTTGTGCGAAAAGATGCAATCTTTTTGATAAGGCTATACAATGGTTTGAGAAAATGTATAAAACTGGTTTAATGCCTGATGAAGTTACGTATTCTGCTATTTTAGATGTTTATGCCAAATCTGGTAAAGTTGAGGAAGTGTTGAGTTTGTATGAGAGAGGGGTAGCTAGTGGGTGGAAACCTGACCCCATTGCATTTTCTGTGTTGGGGAAGATGTTTGGTGAAGCAGGGGATTATGATGGTATAAGGTATGTTTTGCAAGAAATGAAATCTTTAGGTGTGCAGCCTAATGTAGTTGTTTACAATACATTGTTGGAGGCAATGGGCAAGGCAGGGAAGCCCAGGTTGGCTAGGAGTTTATTCGATGAAATGGTTGAATCAGGTTTATCTCCTGACGAGAAAACATTAACTGCCCTTGTCAAGATCTATGGCAAGGCCAGGTGGGCTAAAGATGCTTTAGAATTATGGGAGCGAATGAGGGAGAAGAGGTGGCCAATGGATTTCATTTTGTATAACACAATGTTGAATATGTGTGCAGATATTGGATTGGTGGAGGAAGCAGAGAGACTTTTTGAGGATATGAAGCAATCAGAGCATTGTAAGCCAGATAATTATAGCTATACAGCAATGTTGAATATATATGGGAGTGGAGGGTATGTTGATAAGGCAATGAAGCTGTTCGAAGAAATGTCTGAGCTGGAGATTGCTATAAATGTTATGGGGTGTACTTGTTTAATTCAGTGCTTGGGAAAGTCTAGGAAGATTGATGATTTGGTTAGAGTGTTTGGAGCTTCAGTTGATCGAGGAGTCATACCCGATGATAGGCTTTGTGGGTGCTTACTGTCTGTTGTCTCCCTTTGTGAGACGAGTGAGGAAGTTGATAAGGTCATTGTATGTCTGCAGCAAGCTAACCCAAAGTTGGTTGCCTTTGTGAAATTGATTGAAGATGGTAAAATTGGCATTGAGACCGTTAAAGAGGAGTTTAGGAATGTCATAAGGGACACTGCTGTTGATGCCAGAAGACCTTTCTGTAATTGCTTGATTGATATTTGTCGGAACAGAAATCTCAATGAGAGAGCACATCAGCTGTTGTATTTGGGAACATTATATGGGTTATATCCTGGTTTACATAACAAAACGGCAGGTGAATGGAGTCTGGATGTGCGCTCACTCTCCGTTGGTGCAGCTCACACCGCTCTTGAAGAGTGGATGGGGACTTTGGCAAAGATTGTTCAGCGTGAAGAGGTGTTGCCACGGTTGTTTTTTGCTCAAACAGGCACGGGAAGTCACAAATTCTCTCAAGGTTTGGCCACAGCGTTTGCTTCTCACGTGAAGAAACTTGCTGCACCCTTTAAGCAATGCGAAGAGAACGCTGGTTGTTTTGTGGCAACTAGGGAAGATTTAGTCTCATGGGTGCAATCAAGAATACCTTCGACTGTTACAGCCTAAATGCTGATCCAATTGCTTGTAACTACCTCAAATGTTGATACTTTGGAACTTTAATCTGTTATATTAGTATTCAGTGAATCACAAGTTGCAAGGAAATATTGAATTGCACCTCGTTTCTATTGTTCCTTTCACAATTTTTAGAATGATATCATCATGTTAATTACAAGCAAGACCAGTGAGATTAGTGAATAGTTACAAGAAAAAAGAATTCCACTGAAACTAAAATTGCAACCTTATAAACCGCGTTGGTGGAAAATCCACCTTCAAAATTACAGATGCTCAACTTTCAGTTGGAAATGCCCAGGTTCAGCAAGTATAACTTTTAAACCCCCAACCAAACTACGATTTTTTTTTTTTTTTTTTTGGCTTTCCTGGATTAGATTTAAAAAAAAAAAAAAAGGGGTAGGCGCCTAGAAATGTTAAGAGCCGCCTCCATCTATGAAAATTCTAAGGAAAACAAATGTCTAAAAAAATAAAAGAGTTGTTTCCTATCCTGTTTGTCCCTGAAAAGAGCATTTCCCAACCCCCACCATCCTTCCCATTTCTTTTTAATCCTGAATTGAATTTTCGGGCGTCTACTCAACTCTTGATTACTCTACCCTAACATTAGTCTGCCTTTGTCACCACCCCCCAAATCCACATCACCCCATTTTGACAGAATGCTTCATTGTAAAACCCACCAAAAGTGTATCAGCTTCAAAATTTCAGAAACTCGAGACTTGAAGAGTAACAAACTATTTTCACTTGCTAGCTAGTTATCAGCAAATCGCGAAATTTCAAAGGTACTTTCCCGATGACTTCCAAATTCTTCCTTCCAGAGATATCACCATAACCGTAACATCATCATGGTATTTTCTGCGATCTCCTTGAGGGATGTCGAGTAATTCATGTAGATCCATCCCTGCAGAAAACTATTTCAGTATCATAATTACCAAACCATAAATACTGAGAATCAAGTGAAAAGCTAAGAGTAACTCCATTAACCATGAACAGATTATGAAGTACAGATCTTGTTAGTGTTGTGAACTCATACAAAGGTTGTATGCATTCTAACCTAGAAGAAAACTAAACCACAAAAAATTATGTCAGAGCACAAAGATGAGAAAAAAATTGACAAAGGACTGTAAAAGCTCTGTTATTGTTTACTAAACAAGCAATACCTAATTAAGCATTACTCATCATGGATGAGTCCCAGAATAACTTCTCCACAAATTATAACAGTAGAAGAGTATTGAATAATTGAAGACCACCATAGGTCCATGCAACATAGTTTATTAAGTAAATAAATAAATATACAAGGCGGACAAAAGATTTTACCAGCTTTCTTGGCTGCATGGACAAGCAGCTCCTCTATCAGGTGCTGTGCAGGGTCACCATCTGGAAATTTCTCTATGAAACTCTCAACATGAGAGACCACTTCCTGATTGGTCAGATATTGATATAAGCCATCAGATGAGAGGACCAAAAATTGATCTCTTGGGCAGAGTCTATGGTGATGGAGAGAAGGTGTGCAGGATAAATATGGAGCAGTACCAATGTACTCATTTCGAAACATCTCCAACAATGCGTCATTCAACTTTGGCTGCACCAAGATGCCATCAGATCATTAAATAAATTAGATTCACCCATAAAGAACAATATCTTGAAAATCAAGGAAGTGATACATGGGCATAAAGCTTGTGATGGGCCTGACCAAAAAAGTAAGCACATATGAACCCAAGCACGCGCAAAATAAATTGTAATGCAATTGTTATTGACATGGCACATTGCATACAACACAAACTATATATATAAAAGCGCAGCCAAAGCTGATCTTGTACAAACTGAAGCAGAGTTACAAACCCACTAATTTAGAAAAAGCTATGAGATGCTAAATGACACCAAAAAAAAGGCCAGACGGTATAACACTCCCAGAAACATGAATAAGGTGTCATTTGGTACGTAGGTGTGGCAGGTTTTAAAACCATAGCTGTGGGATGAAAGCACTAGATGTCAAATATTAATGAAAAAATAAATGGCTCCAATTACAATTAGTGTTACCAAACACTTTTTTAGCTTTGCCTTCAAAGCACAACAAAAGCACCACAATCTCACACTAAGCCTAAGACTTTGTTTGTGATTGAGATGTGGCTTTGATACAACTATTGTGGGATGGAATCACAAGCTGTCAAATATAAATGTAAAGAATAAGTAGTCCCTACTAAAAGTTTGTGTTACCAAATATTTTAACTTGAAAGTAAAATACAGCACAACAGTACCAAGATCACCTAAGTCCATCCCAAAACAGTTGAGATTCCAGGTCTCCAAGAAAAAGGAAAATGGATATGCAACTAGACCTTTTTGAGATTATAATATATATAAAAAATAATAAATAAATAAAAGCTTCAAAAAAGAAAGTAAGAAAACCTTGAATTATTTCTTGAAAGCATTGAGTTAGGAAAAAAGCATATGGTTAACAATAGGATACAAAGTGATGATGCATCTTATCTGTGTGCTGCAGAGGTTGATATCAATCATGATGAATATACAATTTTCAGTAGAGCACAACGCAACAGCACTTAATATTAACCAGAATACTTGTCTATCAGAAATCCTTGAAGTAAAAAATTACAAGAAAGCATATTTGACAAACCTTTTTCAGAAATCCAGCTCCAAATGCTCTAGTAACCTTAAGGCGACCTTTTACTCTATCATTGATAATACATTGGCTGTCATCTGGGTGTTCATTCTTGATTCTTATGATCTCCTGCATAATTTGAAGGAAGAAAAGTTCTTAGCAAATCTGCACTACCACCAATCAATAACACTGAGTTAAATGAAGAAGCTACCGTACCTATGGGGAAGAAAAAGAAAACGATAAAAGTACAGGCAAAAAGAACACATATATGCAGGTGCAAGTACACATACAGGGATCAAACATTATCTTAGTGTCTTGATTTGAAGGCAAGAATTCATTAAAGTAGAAAAACTTCATTGGAAAACCAAATTTTAGCACTCAACTTCAATCTCCACCAGGAGGGGAGCACAACTGTCCTGAGATCTGCAATAAATATATGCTGACTCAATATCGAAAACAATGCTAGGAACAATACTGACATGCATCTAGTCACAAACGTAATGTCATCATAAATTTATCAGAAAAATTCGGTTCATTATATATTTTGATCAAAGTATGACTGAAATATGATAACTATATCTTAAAGTTTGGAGTTACTAACCAACACATTATCTGAAATCAAAACATAATATTAATTTTCTATATATATGATTTATTCACTGACAGTCCAATGTGTTAAACATACTCCCAAAGGTATAAATATCAACATAAGATGATATGGCCATAAGCTTGCATCACATATCTGGCAACAGCCATTATTCTAGTTTCACCTGATTGCATCTATAATCAGAGAGGAGAAAAAGAAGTGCAACATTCCTTTGGCCAAAGGAATCAATCCAGTCATCAGATATAAAAATCGTCAGTCAGTGAAAAACCAGTAACATTTTTGGTTCACTGAATCTAATTTTACAGCTATATAGCCAGTATTTAACTCTCTTAAAAGAGTTGAAATTCGGCCATAAAAGTTGATATTCTAGAGCTTTGTCATTAGGAAAAGTATGTAACCTCCTGCACCAAACATGCATTTCCTAATTCCATATGACACAAACTGTGACTAAATACTCAAACCACAAAACCAAAGCATTTAGGTATCTCCAAAAAGAACCATTCCCACTTACGTCTATGAACTATTCCTCCTTGGGAGTCAATTTCGGCATAAAGATTCCATATAGTCAAACACTGGATGTATCCCTCTGAAGGAGTATCAACCAGAAATTTGGCAAACCTTCCTTCATCCTCTTCTCGCCAAGCAAAAAGCTCAATTAGGAATTGAAATAGAAAGTGGTAGTTTGACCTCCCAATCCCCAGTGCTCCAACATTGAGACATATGATTATCATCTATCATCTAAAAGGTCTTCATTATATATAACATACATAAAGACAGAAGTACAAATTTGCAATAAATCCCAGTGTTAATATCTTAACTTCCTTACTAGTCTCAGGGTAAGGGGGAAAGGAAGAGCCTGCAGAAAGGCATCATATGAGAGCTAATCTGATATACTATGAACATGAGGACAACAGTACTTCAAAAGTTATCACATAAAATGCTAATCCCACTGGGAAGAACAAAATGATCACATTGAAAAGCAGCACTGGATTTGCACGCATTTTGATTGACAAAAATTATATAAGTTACTGTAACTAAAAAAGCTTTACTTAATTGATCTATGAGTGAGTGCTAGTTGGTTCAAGTGGCTTGGCCAGTACAAGAAGAATGGGGTTCGAGGCCAACCCAAAACAGGTTGGTGAGGGTTGGGTTTATTTGCTTGCAATATTTATAAAATAAAAAATAAAAAAATAACCAATGCAGATGTAATTGACGAAAAAAAGATTAACATGGATTAATTAATTAATTAATTAATTAACAAACATCTATCTCCAAAATTTCGAATACAAACATATCAATCTGTATCAACCAGGAGATGTCCAACATCCAAGAAAATACATAACTTAGAAAACAAAATTTAAAAGAAGCTTCTAAGCTTCTTCTTCTTTTGTGAAAGGAGAAAGGTCATTGTAAATAAAACAAATGACAAATGACAGCTAAGGGATTGAAGAGAAAGGAACCTCCTCAAATCTTCTGCCCAAGTTTCATGAAAAATATGGATTCTCTAAGGTTAAAAGAAACAGGATTTGTACATAGCGTACAATTTTGACCAACATGCTGGACAAGGGGCTTATTTAAACAATTGAAAATCATGCATAACAGATTGCAGATAACTGAGCTACCAAGAACTATCAATAACACCCTTACATACATCTTAACAAGCTTCAAACATTCTATTCACATTATCTTGCACTAGTCATTTGTTGCTCTGCATCTGGCTAATTCTATGTAAAACAGGAATTGTTACTTTAATTTCAAAAATGGACTATTTTAGAATACCTAGTCTATATGATAAGTCACCAAAATACTTCTGCTCCAACATACCTATTGCAGAAGTTGTGTCAGGGCACCTTATTAGGTTATCATTCCCATCTTCCACTAGAAGACAAATGAAATTAGTTCAGAGAACAAGACTATTTGATACAGCAGACATGCATAAGGTGAAGAAACACAGAGATGATAAACATATAACTAAGATGGAGACTGAATGAAGGGATAGACTGTCAAGCGCCAGAAGTGAAAGATGGAAGCATGGACAGAAGAATGTCACTAGGAACATCTCTCAAACGTCATGATCAGGCTGCAGAGCCGATCATACAACCACCAACAACAAAGATCAATATTTCATAAAACAAAAGATCCAAAAGAAGATGCTCCAAAATCGTTAGGTGGCAATCAAAGAAACACGAGGCGTAGACTCAGAGAAGATTCAGAGGAACATATCTTTAATAATTAGGTTGCACTACTAAAATTCTTTCATTATAAGTAGATTGGTGTACATAAGGGCTGAGAAAGACAGCAAATGCTGGTCAAATAAACAAATGGTCATGCACTTCAAAATTTCTAAAAATCGAACTTGGCCTACAGTGCTGAACGCATTAACTTCAAACAAGAGAGAAATCTACATCTCCAGACTGCTGCTTGCCCAGTTCATCAACCAATAAAAATCTGACAACAATGTCCCGAAAAACCTTTACCCAACAGTTAGATTCTTAAAAATCTTTCTATGCCAACTTTGTGATGCATATCTCGAGGCTATTGATGCAGAGGAAAAGAAAATAAGAGAAGAGAAAAGAAAAGTAAATAAGAATCAGGCACACAAATTGCAGAAGTCACTGTTTCCCAACAATTTGTACACCAACCTGCTTTCAAGGCAAAACAGAGTTTGTGTGCATGCATACCACGAGATTCAGACACATTTTAAGATCCCAAAACAATTCCAAACATAGTAAATAATTAAGCAATACAAACTCTTACCAATACACATTAGTGCAACCAGCATCTTTAAAGGAACCTAAATATCCACCCAAGCATGTTTAAAGGTACCTAAATATCCACCCAACGATTGGCAAGTGTAATATGATTTAAGTAGTGCAGCAAGAAACAAGGATTTCAGCACATGAAATGAAGAATAAAGCAAAAAAAAATGAGAACAAATTTACTCAAGTACTTACTTCTTCAATGCTAGTACTGTGATCAGTCGAAAGCTGCACTGCAGTCAATTTCATTGCCTGAACAGGAGTTTCCTTTGCTGCCACCTTGCCTCCCCCTTCATTCAAGATCACTGATGACTCTTCAACTATACCCTCCAAACTTGACCCCATATCCCCCTGCCCCTTTATCCCCAAACTAGATTCTTCATCAGCATCCGGCTGATACTGTGCCACAATTGCCCTACTATCACCCACATTCATCACATATACATCTTCATCCCTCATCAATACGACCAACAAGCATGAACCCATCAGTGCTAGCTCTGGATTCGTATCAAGAACCTTATCTGTCATATCCAAGTACGCAAGCTCAGTCAACTCTAGACCTCGAGACAATGCCCTCAAAACCAAATCATGATCAACCCGACCCACTTTTCGTTTCTTCCCACTTCTTGCAATTCTCTCCTCTACTCTGTTCTCCCCTACCTCAACCTTCTCTTTCTCTTCCAATCCAAATTTCCACGGAAACAAAGGCTTCCTTCCTTGACTAATCTCCTTATGTTTCGTCAACAACCCTTGTTTCAACTTTGACAATAACAGCCATCTCCTACTAACAGCTGACCCCGCTTTGTTGACACTAATGGCATCATCCACAGAAAAGGCAAACCTGTCGGACCCAGAAAGATCAAGGCCATCTTCTGGATCATCCTCCGCCAAAAACTCCCATAGCCTCCTCCTCCTATTATCTGTTCCATCCGTTTCAAAAGTCACTCTTTTAGCTCTCTCTCGGTCTTTAGATTCATTCTCGTTAATTAACACTGTTGATTCATTTTTATTTTCAATTTCCTGAGTATTAACATCAGCATTCTTAATTGTTTCGTCTGTCTCTTCAACATCCCAAAATAAACCTTGTAACTCATTATAAACAGCTCTATAAAGATTACCCATCAAAAATTCGGGCGCATCGGGGCCATTGAAACCATCATAAATTCCAACGAACAACCACCCATGTTCTTCCGACACCACCACGTGCACGCGATCCTCACCAGCCTTGCCCAGCGCCCACTGCAGGTTATCATTTTCCCTCTCGTTTTTTGCCACGTCAGCACCGCCCCCTTCCACGTTGTTGTTACTGTTATCGTTGTGGTCTTTCCGACTAACGAAATTCAGCACTGGCACCACCCACGGCCGTTTCTTATCATAAAACGCTTTTCGGATTCCCGAGATCCCAAAAATGCCCCTCTTTTTCTTCCTTTTTACGTAAATGCCACCAAGCGGAGCGGAGAAATGGACGTGGCCGCCGCCTGCTTCGGAGCCAGTGTTCGGGTCGAGTGGGCCCGACAATGCGCCTCTCTCCAACGGGCCGGAGAGAAAGAAAGGGCCCCGCTCCGACGTGTCACAAGCACCGCCCCGCGGCATCGGCTGAAGGGGGAGAGCACTAAACGACGACGTGCTCTCAAAGCCACTTACATTTACGATACTGCTCTTGACACCGTAACCACCAGTAAAAGTAGGCTCAGTGGCATCGTCGTAGATATTGTCAAGTTGGAGGACAGTTCTAGGTGTAGACGTATTAGCACTGACAGAAGCTCCCGAAATGGCCTTGAACCCGATTTCCGGCTGGGGGCCGCGATGCACCTGTCCCGCCCTGGTCGGAGAGAACCGGAGGGAGTGAGTAGGAGAAACGAAGCGATCGGAGGGAGTTGGAGAGAGAAAGCGGTTGGATGATCGGACGTAGCAGAAGGAGTGGCCCAGAGTTTCATCCAAGGGCTCAGATGAGGCGAAGATCAGGTCGGGTTGCTGCTGGTTCTGGTCCGGTTGGTGTGCGGTCCGGTTCGCACGGTTAACCGGTTGGAAGCAAGGTAGGAGGGAAGAGAGTCCGCTTCCCATTGCATTTGGTTCACGACTCAATTTTCTTTTCCGTTTGGCAGCTGAGAAAATTTTACTTAAATTTCTGGCAAACTTGGAAAAAGAAAAGGATTTTGAGAAAAAAAAAAAAAGAAAAGAAAAGAAAAATAAAGTAATCAGAAGAAAGAGAGAGAAAGAGAGACCAGAGTGTTTTTACATTTAAGCGGAGTAGACTTGTTTATATAGGCAGAGAGAGAGTGTTTGTTTTTCTGTTGCTTTTGTTTTTCTGTTGTGCGCAGTTGTTGGCTCTTGGTTGACGGTTACACCTGGCATTTGGCAGATGGGGAAGAGTTTTTATTCGGAGGTGGACGGTTGACACGTCAGATGACAGGTCGAAGTTCGTGGGGTCCACTAGACTTTGTTGCGCATTTTCTGACCTGGCTTTATGTTTAAATGACAAGTGAGTCCTGAAGGTGAAGGCGAGGGTGTGGGGCGTGGGGCGTGGGGCGTGGGGCGTGGGAAGGAAGCGGGTGAAGGGGGATAGGGTCAAAGTGGGAAAAAGAGGTTGAATAAAGGGCTGTTTTTGAGGTATGCTTTTGTCATTTTTCTTGTTTGGTGAATGAAAACTCGCTGTTTGAAAGTAAGAGCGTTGTGCGACAAAGATTAAAAAATATATTTTTTAAAAAATTTTATAAAAATAAATTTTATTTTTTTTTTAAAAAAATAATAATTTAATTTATTTAAAATTAAATTTAATTTTAATTCTAATAATTTAACTAAATACATATAAAATGCATTAACAAAAAATTTATCAATTTTAAAATAAAGTAAGATAATTATGTAAAAAATTTTATTATAATAAAAACGTCATATAATTAGATAAGAGAGAATATAATAAAATTTTATATTAAATAAAAAAAAATTTAAAATTTTATTATATTAATAAATATATTTAACAAAAAAAAAACAAGTTAATCCCTCAAAATAGGCCCAATTTTATTGAGGGAGGCCTTATTTTAGTTGAAGGCCAGTTTGCCAATTTTACCCTTAAGTATTTGATATTAAGAATTTATTTCTTTTTTTGACGTGTACTTTTACTTGAAACTAAAAATATTTAACGTTCAAATAACTTTACTAAAAAACTAATTTTCACTGCAAGTTCTTCTATTCATAGTTGACACCTACTAATTTCTCGTATGACTTTCAAATTATAATATCATAATACCAAACAGTGCTTTAAACTCGAAATTTTGAAT